>JAOTOM010004007.1:135000-210233 GCA_034440615.1 Ashinkailepas kermadecensis
ACGTTAATATTCTAAGAAGAAACACAATTTGGCGGCAACGGCAATACCACACAAAAGCACAGTCGACGCGCCCTCCGCGATGCGGTCTGTCTGACGGCTGCAGCACAGTCGACGTGCCCTCCGCGATGCGGTCTGTCCGACGGCTGCAGCACAGTCGACGCGCCCTCCGCGATGCGGTCTGTCGGACGGCTGCAACGAATTATACCAGGCCCAGGCCCAGACTTTCAGCCACGTATGCGATGGATGTCGAATCTTGTCACGCCGCTCTGGCTTGGCTTTTGGCTCGGCGAGTTATTGCGGCCTGAGTGGGCCGGCCACCATCATCGCGGAGTTGCGTGGTTTCAAAGTCACTGCACCCGCGGGAATCTTACGATTTCTAGTAATACAACACTTTCTCATACATGGTACATCACAGGAAATGCGGCGAGCAAGTGGTTGACGTTGCTGACATCTACCGCTGGACTTCGCAGCCAATCAATGCCATGGTCACCGAAAAGGAAGGCCGGAGAGCGGTTGGCGGTCTCAATAAAAAGCAAGAATGTGAAATATATATTAGATGTTGACGGTATGAAATGCCGTGCGGGTAGCGGGTTCAAATGTCCTTCGGAGTATGATACATCCTACTTTTTCCCTACCTGTGTCCATGTTTGATGCTTCAGCGGATCAATTAATTACGCATTGCAGGGGCTGGGAGGTCGAGTACTGTTAACATCTGGAGTTATTGAGCAGCTCCTCCGATTATTGCCCATACAGGAGCTCGAACCCATGACAAGAGATAGAGCCGTTCGCCGATATGACGATGTCCTTAGTCTTCGCAACAATTATATCCGACACTCCTCGACAAAGCGAAAATCTCCAGGTGCATCCGTGCTCAGATGCGATATAGACACCAAGGGAGAGAAGAGCACCGTAAGTGTTCGGGATTTCGCTAACCGAAGGATGCAAATATTCCCCAACATATGCAGCATATTTTACATAATATATCGTTTCAATTTGGCATCCAGATTCGACAATGGTCACGAGCCTCTGACAACTGCCATAAGGACGTAAATGGGGCAATTTGTAAAACAAGGGACTCCGTGTCGTGAAGGCCAACCGGTTTTTGGAACTTCGAGACTAAGGCATCCCTCGGAACTAAGAGGTCCTCGTGAATTTGTTGCGTTCATTTGAATCCAAATTACCTTCCGCTGGCACTGATAATATGCACTTCATATTTCCTCCTCAGTCACGCATCAGCGTGTGGTTGAGGAGGCCTTCTGCACCTTTAGCGGAAGTGCGGTCAGGGCCGGAGGAGGCCTTGTGAACCTTTGGCGGCAGTGGTGACGGGACCTGAGGAGGCCCTTGTGAGTCTTTGGCGGCAGTGGTGACGGGGCCTGAGGAGGCCCTTGTGAGTCTTTGGCGGCAGTGGTGACGGGGCCTGAGGAGGCCCTTGTGAACCTTTGGCGGCAGTGGTGACGGGGCCGGAGGAGGCCCTTGGCCCTGAACCTTTGGCGGCAGTGGTGACGGGGCCTGAGGAGGCCCTTGTGAACCTTTGGCGGCAGTGGTGACGGGGCCTGAGGAGGCCCTTGTGAGTCTTTGGCGGCAGTGGTGACGGGGGCCTTTGGGGCATGGTGACGGGGCCAGAGGCCCTTGTGGTGGTGGGCCTGAGGAGGCCCTTGTGAGTCTTTGGCGGCAGTGGTGACGGGGCCTGAGGAGGCCCTTGTGAACCTTTGGCGGCAGTGGTGACGGGGCCGGAGGAGGCCCTTGTGAACCTTTGGCGGCAGTGGTGACGGGGCCGGAGGAGGCCCTTGTGAACCTTTGGCGGCAGTGGTGACGGGGCCGGAGGAGGCCCTTGTGAACCTTTGGCGGCAGTGGTGACGGGGCCGGAGGAGGCCCTTGTGAAACTTTGGCGGCAGTGGTGACGGGGCCTGAGGAGGCCCTTGTGAGTCTTTGGCGGCAGTGGTGACGGGGCCTGAGGAGGCCCTTGTGAGTCTTTGGCGGCAGTGGTGACGGGGCCTGAGGAGGCCCTTGTGAGCCTTTGGCGGCAGTGGTGACGGGGCCTGAGGAGGCCCTTGTGAGTCTTTGGCGGTAGTGGTGACGGGGCCTGAGGAGGCCCTTGTGAACCTTTGGCGGCAGTGGTGACGGGGCCTGAGGAGGCCCTTGTGAGTCTTTGGCGGTAGTGGTGACGGGGCCTGAGGAGGCCCTTGTGAGTCTTTGGCGGCAGTGGTGACGGGGCCGGAGGAGGCCCTTGTGAACCTTTGGCGGCAGTGGTGACGGGGCCTGAGGAGGCCCTTGTGAGCCTTTGGCGGCAGTGGTGACGGGGCCTGAGGAGGCCCTTGTGAGTCTTTGGCGGCAGTGGTGACGGGGCCGGAGGAGGCCCTTCTGAACCTTTGGCGGCAGTACGATCAGGACGCGGCTCCGTTAGTCGGCTCAGCCAGAGAGCGAGTCTAATGCTGTGACTGCATGTGTCTGGAGACCAGGCTGTCTGCCGCGGACTATCTGGAGACCAGGCTGTCTGCCGCGTGCCATGCGTCTGGAGACTAGGCTGTCTGCCGCGGACTATCTGGAGACCAGGCTGTCTGCCGCGTGCCATGCGTCTGGAGACCAGGCTGTCTGCCGCGTGCCATGCGTCTGGAGACCAGGCTGTCTGCCGCGTGCCATGCGTCTGGAGATCAGGCTGTCTGCCGCGTGCCATGCGTCTGGAGACCAGGCTGTCTGCCGCGGACTATCTGGAGACCAGGCTGTCTGCCGCGTGCCGTCTGGAGACCAGGCTGTCTGCCGCGGACTATCTGGAGACCAGGCTGTCTATCGCGTGCCGTCTGGAGATCAGGCTGTCTGCCGCGTGTCATACGTCTGGAGACCAGGCTGTCTGCCACGTGCCGTCTGGAGACCAGGCTGTCTGCCGCGTGCCGTCTGGAGACCAGACTGTCTGCCGCGTGCCGTCTGGAGACCAGACTGTCTGCCACGTGCCGTCTGGAGACCAGGCTGTCTGCCACGTGCCGTCTGGAGACCAGACTGTCTGCCACGTGCCGTCTGGAGACCAGACTGTCTGCCGCGTGCCGTCTGGAGACCAGGCTGTCTGCCGCGTGCCGTCTGGAGACCAGGCTGTCTGCCACGTGCCGTCTGGAGACCAGGCTGTCTTCCGCATGCCGTGCGCGCGTGACGGGACATTAAGTGATTTCCGCTGTTGTTAGCAGCGACGTTCAGCCGAAAAAGCGTTGCGATACCCATGCAAACAGAACATAGAACCACTGATAATTTACCTTGCGTAAGCCAAAGTACGAACTTGTGACTGTTGACAGCTGGGTTTAGTTTAAGGAGTAAAACTCGGAATGGTGGGTGTCGATATAATGCGCTGAAGATGCGCACAGCATCGCACTTGACATTCCTGACCCCGTACCGGCCTCCGGTCTCGGGACTCATACCGAGGTCAATCCATGTGTGCCGCAGACCCGGACATGACTGCTGGCAGCGGACTGGGGGAAAACGGAAGTCTGCCCTGGTGGATGGTCGTGCACATCTACAGCTTCGCGTGCCTCTTCTTCATGCTGGCGTTCTACTCCTTCTTCTCTGGCCTCAACATCAGGTGAGACGCCTTCTTCTCTGGCCTCAATATAAGATGAGACTCCTGACGCAGGCAAGCCGCAGACAAGACGTCTCGTTTTAAACACAAAAGGCGTGGATTTCAAGTCCACTCAGCGAACTAGCTCTCCAACCATGGGTGGGATTTATCCGAGCATGACCATAGATGCTCTGAGGTGGTGCACTCAAGAGTGTCGGCTACTCGCTGCACCCACACCCTCAGCATCGGGGAGTGAAACAGTCACCTAACAACTCATTCATGCGGTACACATGCACACATGTACATTGTACACATACACACACACACACGCACACGCACACGCACACGCAAACACACACCCACACACCCACACAATGTATATATATATATATATATATATATATATATATATATATATATATATATATATATATATATATATATATATATATATATATATATATATATATATATATATATATAGATAGATAGATATAGATATATATATATATATACATATATATATATATATATATATATATATATATATATATATATATATATATATATATATATATATATGGAATGTAGGCCAAAGGCGTGATCGTTCAATCATCGCTATATATTGAGCGATCGGAATGATCATTTTAGGCACTGCATATAATACCAACTTCCTTACGGTACTTTGTGAAGTATCCACCTTGACATCATTTTACTAGCATGCTTATATGACTTTTAGGCTGGTCATGTAATGCTCGAGGGCACATAACTCATGCCCGATGTTAATACCATGCAGCCCTGCGTCCAGTGCCGGCACATATGGATGGTAATCGTCCAGTGCCGGCACATATGGATGGTAATCGTCCAGTGCCGGCACATATGGATGGTAATCGTCCAGTGCCGGCACATATGGATGGTAATCGCGGATGACTGGCTGAGCGGGAATGAGTTCCTCAATGTGAATATAGGCGCCGTTCTGCCATGGTTTACAGTCATCTGGTTATCTGTGCCATTTTTGGGATGGTTGCCTCAGCTATCAGTTAGCCATAGAACCAGTGTGATACTAGTGGAAGCGGTGTGGTTTCCAGCCATCTGGTGTATCTGTGCCCCTTGTGGTATGGCTGCCTCAGCTACCAGTTAGCTATGGATGTAGTCAGGTCTGCAAGATGCTGCATTGCGTGCTTTACATAGAGTCAATAATGATTTACAACCCGCCATAGTATGCATTTTATATGTCATGTGCCATCATATCACGTCGTGGGTCGTCCTAGATGAGTTGGCAGTAATACATTATGCGTGTAGCGAAGTTCCTGCTCCCAAGAGCTTATCAGACATCTTGCAGATGTTTAGGCAAAACTTCTTTTGGCAAGTGATAGAACTAGCAGACCTCGACGTTGACGATAAATCCCGGGCACATGTTCAATAGCTCTGTACCACAATTCCTAGAGCTCCGATCCAAACATCTCTTGACAGGCATCGCAAATCCAGCACTTTTATTGTGCCATTAATAAGCAGACAAATGGCGACAATAATTCAGTTTCAATAGTGCAACGTGCTAGACAAATAATTACAATAGCCTTTCAACGACAGACAGCTTCAACTGCTTGACAGACGACTCTTCAGAAGACCACTACACATATCAGCGCTCACATCTTCATACATCTTAACAGTCACATACATCGACATGCACACATACATACTTCATCTCAGCCTCCCATCTCAAATCCCAAGTCCAGATATTCAAAGAGGCAGCAGAGTTCACACGCAATCCAGCTTACACTCTGATCAGTCTTCATTTACTCTAAGTCTATCTCTCGTAAGCTTACATCTTACTCTCACAGACAGACAACCAGTGACTCAATCAGAGTCCCAGACCTACCTCTGGCCGCTGGCCTGACGGCAAGTTGCCTTGACCAAGGGCCAAGCCCCAACCTGCCGCGCCGACAGCTCGGTGACGGGGAGCATTCATAACATCCAGAGTTCATTTAGTGCCAAAGTTCATAACGTCCGAAGCTCACAACGTCCAAGGATCATAACGTCCAAAATACGAAATAAAGTCCAAAAAAGTCAAAAATGTATCGGATAGGGTGCGTTCATAACGTCCAGAGTTCATAACGTCCAAAAATAGTTCCTTAGTTGTCCGCTAGAGGAGCCAGCGAAGCCTTGACGGTGAAATTGTGCGGGTGTGTCTCCGTTTTCTGTCAACAGGTGGCAGTGGCAAACGAGGCGTGATGTGCACATTATCGTTCCGTCCACCCCTTCCCCTGCTGAAGCCTGCCTTCTCCATCGCACACCCCGGTGCGTCCGATTTGGCATGTGTGTTATCTATCGCTGATAACCCATACCCCACCGATAAGCGCACCGGGGAAGCGTCTCTAGTCGGTCGGCCGGTCGGCCGCAAAAATGCCGTGGACTGGCCGACCAGCCGGGTCCATGCAGAGGACCGTCCGCGTAGCCATTGCTACCAGTTTGATATGGTGAGTAAATTTGAGCAGCCTATTCCTCAGCCTAACCTGAATATTGTTCACGAAGATTATAAATAGAAGAGTATCTAGAACGGAACCCTGTGGGACGCCAATCATAATTATTCCATTCAGATTGATATCCATTGCATACTACCTTTTGTTTCCTTCCCCTTAGCAATGCTTCAATCCAGTCAAGAACATTTCCATATGCCCCGTGCTGCTGATGAATGAAGTAAGAGACTGTGTTTGGAAACCTGCATGCATAGTTCTATGGCGTTGAAAAGCGATGAAAACCATGATGACAAATGCTTTAACCACTAGGAACTGTATAATTAGATAAACACGGAGATTTATTAATAGATTTCAAGGGCCGATCCGCTAGATGCCGATTGGCTATGTATATCATGAAGTCATGTCTGCGTTCCGACTGTGATGGCTAGGCATAGCCGGATATAACGAGTGGTTTAATAGGCATGCAACGAGGATATTTATGGCATTGTATTGAGAAAGACTATGCGAGATGATTGCCTGAGTGGCTATTGGTAAATCCATTGGTGGATATATTGGACTGATAACTATGGTGGATTCCTGACCTCGAACCAACTGCAATGACACATAACTGTAAACTGGAGGCGGAGGTCTCGGTATCTGCATGTCAATATCGCTGCTAGAGGAATCGAGGATCGGCGGGGAAGGCAGAGGGATCACGACGGAACGTACTTATCACAACCAACCTGAATTGAAATCACAACAGGAACGAAGAGAGAAATAGTGTTTTGCGCCAGTATGTCACAATACGTCCATGTGAAATCCAATCTAGCTCTTCTTGAGTGTGCTTTTCAAACCAAACCGAATGAAATTGGCCAAGACCGCCATATGGAATAGGCAATTCCACGACAAATCGACAATTGAAAGGGCCAAAATGACCCTCAATGTTATATATTTTGATGAAAATATTTGTGTTGGGTTATCTGATGCGCTGAATCCAGCTGTGCCATTTTTAGAAAGATCAGGTCAACGGTCAAGGAGTTATAGCCTCGGGAATTTGTTATATGTCACCTCACAAGGGTGTTTTTCAGGCCTATACTTCAATTAAGAACAATCTGAATTGTGCAAAAGTATATATCGGTGAACTCACAATGACTCACTGTATCTTTTCGCTATTTGAAAACTATCGTTTACGGGATATTTGAAATCGTGACATCGTAACCTAAGGTCACGTGACCTATTTTACCTTCCGGGACAGTCACAATGCGGTTTAAAGAAATGCAGAAATGAAGTTCGATAGAATCTTTCGAAGCAAAAAATGAAAAAATGGGGTTTTGCTCTTAAAACTCTACACATTCGTTCAAAATTAGGCGTGCATGATTGTTTTCGCGCTAGTTTATCGGGACTTATATGAATATGTATTTAGAACGGCATATTGCTGAAATACAAGGCTTTTGACGTTCGAGACACGTGATGGGATGATAATGTTAGTCATCTGATCTTGAATGTTGTGTTGCACAAGTGTTCTGACTCGTGAGGTCAAGGGTCAAACAAAATGGCAGAAATATCTCCAAATTGTGGTAGTAGATGATTTATGAGTTATACCTTACCATGAATTACAAGGAGATATATGCATCCACAATATACCAATCACATTCCCATAACCGAGAAACCATTTGCACAACTATTTATTACATTGCGAAAATAAAAATCAACGAACGTAGTGAAATATCAGGAAGGGCACAAACAAGGGGTGGCACCGTGTTTGGGTGCCCAGTGCTCACTTTCGCTGAACATGCTGCCTGTGAAGCGAGGAAATTTCGGATGGTGTCGGACGCAGTCAAGGTGAAAGTATAGCTATTTCATGAGTCTGATCAGATCAGCCGAATGTGTCTCGGCAAGACCGACCATGTCACAGTGCGATAGGTTTATGGAACCAAATGTAGAGTTCAGAAAAGGCTTGCTTTGGAAAATTTGTGTGGGATGTATGAGATATATGAGCAGAACTCTGAAAACCCTCGCACCGGCCTCTTAACCTTTGCTGTCCTTCATCCAAAGCATTGCGTCTTGGCAGGCAGCAGTGGACGCACTCGGTGTGTATGTACACTTATCATCAAAATCCAAAGCTGCTCATACAGAGGTGAAAAAAAATCCGAAGCTGTCACCGACGAACCCGAGAGCTGTCTCACATGCTTTGTATACATGCTTCATAAAATGCATAGCTGAAAAACCAAAGCGATTTTCGGATAGCTCACACGCTTTTTCCCTCATGACAAATCCTCTGATATAAAAGGTGTTTTGATGACCTCCTCTGAAGTTCGTTTTCTGATTGATTAAAACATTTTACCATTCGAAAATTGTGGATGCGAAGTGCAATTTGTTTGTCTATTATGAAAGCACTACCTTAGTACGTATGCGTCCCAAGCAGGAAATTCAACTATGTGACCAGAGGCTCTTTGAGGGATCGAAGTACTGGGTGAGCTTGCCTAATTTTTTATATTTCCCCTATAGCAAGAAAACAGCTGCAGGTCATCTGCATATACACAATTGCTTCAATTGGTTGCAATATTTGTTGACCTTCATTGCTATGGAAACGAGGTACATGTATGCACAACTTCATCTGAAACACTCACAGCATTACTCAGATTCAGAAATGGGCTTACATTTTGTAGTCTGGGATGTGGGAAAAAATTGATGGGCCATCTTGAAGGATAATTTAAATTCATATGCTGATTGCCAAGTAAAAAAAGGCCTCGGTGCTTTTTGTGCATGCATGTTGTTAAACACCCATTGGCTTGTAGTCCTCACCAAACAACATGATTAAACCATACCGTGGGAGTAAAAGGTCATAATATTCCACGGTCTTGAAGTTCATGAATTTGCATGGAAATCGAAGTTTAATAAACTAATATTCTTGCCTCCCAAACACAGGAATTTTTTCTCTTGTGATATGCATTTTGCATGCACATGGCACCAGTGATCTATAATAAAAATACACTACATTACAGATCCATTCCATTTTTGTAAACTTTTTGCTGACATCAGCTTCTAAAATTACAAAAACTTCATTGGGATTCATCCCCATGGACTCCACCCTTTTCCTCATTTCTATGTTCTGGCACCACTAAGCTGATTCCGCTCTACAAAAAAAAAACAGGGCACCATAAAATTGCAGAGTATTATGTTCTGGATGATGACAAAATCCCAGGCCAGTCAGTTCTGCCAGTCCTGCTCTCTGAGGTGTAATTCTGTCATATTACAGCAAGTTTCACTGGCAATTCTAGTTCCCAATGTGGTGCTGATTTTGAATGTGGCATACATGCAGAAATGCACCCTGCTGATGGCCCACATTCTTTAAAATATGCATTGCACTTGCCCCCCATTTTTTCTGGTACCTATTCTTTCATGTAGGTAATTTGAATGAATCTGATCTTCATAACTTGATGAAGTCACCCTCATATCATATCCAGATTCATTTAAATCACCACAAAATTCACCATGAGATATTTTTAGCAAGTTACTTTAGGAAGGACTTAGTTGCACCTATGTGCATTCAGCTACCAATATTGGTACAATTGTGCTTGAGGTGTTTTATACATTATAAAATTATATTTTAAACTGCCATCCTTACAAACATGATTAAGCTGATGTGACCACTCATTTGTGGTGTAAATGTTTACTTTTCCGTTGAAGAGCAAAATAACACTAACAAAGCGGCTTTGGGTGAAGTAATATATTATAAAAATGAAAAAGAACAAAAAAACAAGACCTAACCGAACAAAACATAGCCAAACTGGTATGATTGTGCTGTAAGATGGTCATGAGACAAGGTCTACACACAGTTTGTCTCCTTAAAGCAAACAAATTGGTTAGGTTTGGTTAGATAGTTAGTTTAGTTTTATTTCAATTGAATTTGTTTAATTGTCCATAGAAATGCCAAAAAAAGAAACACCTTTCTTCAAAAGCACCTTATGTTAGGTAAATTAGGTCAGGTTAGGTTTTTTCATGATTTGGGCAATCTTGAGAGAATAAATTGTTTGGCATTCTTCCAATCCTATTCTTGGAATTTTTATCCAAAGGGAGGTTAGGCCACGCTAGGCTAGGTTATGTTGTTTTTGTTTTTGGAACATTAATTTTTATGCAATGTTACCAAACTCAAAGTCCACTTCTTGGTGTTATTTTGCTCACAAACTGAAAAGTGAGCATTTGCACAAAAGATAAGTGGACCAATTATCTTAAGTACATTCCTAAGCATTGCATTGGAAAGATAAATTCCAAGAATTCATAAAACACATTAAAGCGCACATATACAACCAATCCATTTAGGGCAACAAATATAAAGAATCAGAATGCTTTCAATCCACAACCAACATTTTCAATGCAAGAGTCTAGCCAAACTGAGCCTATCCCGCTTTTAAATATATTTTTTTATTGGAATATTACAAAATCTCAAAATGCTTCAACTTAAAATCCTAGCCTTCCCTAACCTAGCATAACCAAACCATTTTGTCTGCTTGATTGTGGTGGAGGAAAAATAGTTGCAAAACTGATCTTGTGAACACCTTAAACCACAATAAGATATTATTGAAGTTCAAGGTAACCACAACACAAGTTTTACACACAATTTACCTCCAAGATAGCAAACAGTGTTAGGTTTAGCGAGTTAAGTTGGGTTATGCTTTTGTTGTAAGCTATAATTTGATAATTGGAGGGGAATTTTGGCCTGGCTTGGCATGTTTGGTGGGCCATCACAAGAAACATTAATTACCTTATCATGTTTTGGCATTTATCTGTACCATCGTTCCTATCTTCCTCAAACACCGTGGGACATCTTCACGCGCAAAAGCTGTTCTCCGTGCTTCAACTTGTTGTACCTTTTTATGTGACGCAATTCTGATTTATACTTACAGCTAGCACAGCCACAATTCACCTTCCTTCATGGTACAAAGTGGTCGAATTTCCCATCGTTCCAGCTACTCCCATGGTCGAAAAAAAATCCTCTCCTTCATACGTACCGACGAATTGATGATTGGAATCAGTCAACCCGTGTGCTAAGGTCATGGGAAACCATTTAAGCCATCAGTTATAGCTTGTTCTCGACACCTTGATGACGTCACATAAAATTGCACAGCTAGCCGCGGATCAATTAATGTAAGTGGTAATATTGTGGGTATCCGTGGTGATGAGTTTGGCAACATTGTCTTCGTGTTGATTTCCTGTTTTATTTCAAGAATTATTACGCTAATTACAGGCAAGCACATGTCTTTTACTTCCATGACGTCACTGTCCAGGACCAGATTATCCTTGGTTCAGACACGTGATTTAGTAAGGTTGACCGCGCCACAATTGTCACACATGAGACAGCTCGCTGCTGTCTCATCGACATATCGCCGACGTCTATGGGAGTTTAACATTGGCCGCCACCTGCGCCGCTGTTTTTTGTTTGTTTGTTTTTTCAGCCGGTGGCTGACTCAAAGGGACGTCACCACTATATAAAATGTGCCGTTTGCCAATATGAACTGGCCTAGAAAAGGACCTAGCCATGATTAATTCCTCAGAAAATATGTTTGGAAAAAAACTTGGGAAGAGAAGGCCGGTCAGTCCTTGGCAGTCTCATTAGAGCCTTCCGTGTCCCTTTAGCTGTCACCGACGTGCGTCAACGTGTCGCCGGTTTTTTCACCTCTGTGCTCATATCCGCTCTCGGCCTTCCCGGTCTCAAAAACCGTATCCTCCTCGATCACGCTGTATGTGGCACAGAAAACCGTGATTGTATGATGCGCAGCTGTGAGGACTGCCCTGGTGAAGACGGGGTGATGAACTTTCTGAGGATTCTCCTCGCGGGCAAATCAGGAGAAGAGAGTGAAGGTGATTTAGCCCCAGATGATGACATGGATAATTAGATTAGCTACAAGCAGTGGATGAGCACACATCGCTGCACACTCGCAGAAATAGTCTATACTAAAGAGGAAAGCATGCGATATTTGAGCCAGCAAACCGTGAAGCTGACCACGCTTTATGGCTGACAAACAAGGCCAGCACTTCACCTACACAAAGGCTACTGCCAAGGAGGGCTAAGTGATTGTCTAGTACGATTTCGGCGAAAATTATTATTTTGTGGTGCAGGATATAGCTCAAGGCTTCCACTGGGATTCGTCCCTGTGTACGGTGCACTCGTTTATAGTGTACTGGCGTGAGGACGAGGTACTGTGCCATCAGAGATACTGCTGTATCTCTGACGGCACAAAGCACAACACCGACATGGTGCATGCATTCCTGCAACGGCTTATCCCAGCAATTCGGACGGAAGTATCTAACCTCAAAAATATTGATTTCACAGATGGCAGTATACGAATAAGCATGACTTCGTTAATGTGTGTCACCATCAGGTAGATTTTTGGATACCCTGTGAGTGGCTTTTTGTCACATCTCATGGCAAGGGCGCTTGCGACGGCATCGGGGGCCCAGCCAAGCGTGCCGCGGCTCCAGAGAGCCTCAAGCGCCCGCTTAACAACCAGATACCGACAGCGGAGGACATGTTTGAGTATTTATCGCACAAGCTAGTCAGCTGCATCACATTCTTATTTGTATCAAAGCAAGAGGAAATGGACGTCACGACCCACCTCACCGAGCGCTTCCCGAAAGCCATCACGGTCAAAGGAACAAAGGAGTACCACAAGTTCGCACCAGTGACCCACAGCACCGTAATAGTTCATGAACTGCTTACCGATGCGGGGCGTGTGTCAATGGAAGTTGGGTGAAGTGAGACGTGTTGGTGTGTGCGCTGACACAGATTGTGTTTATTAATATTATCGCAGTGACAGATCATCAGTCTGAACTGGGATTCTGACAAGGTATGGGACGATCTGCACATCTGTGGATCATTGTATTACATTGCATTATAATGCTGTACTGTAGCAAATTATTGTATTGCATTGCATTGTGTAATTATGTTACTTTATTTTGTTACATCCATGTAGACTGCTCATGATCCACTGCGATTCATTTCAGGCTCAGCATGTGTCAATGGATGCGTCCGCGCCACATTTGTTCTCAAACAGTTCACCAGCCACTGTAATATCAGCCACTCTGCCAGCCACTGTAATATCAACTTTCTGGTGCTTCAAGCCCCACATTCTGGAACCGAAAAGATGAACGACATTGACTGAGTAAACGCTTTCCTCGTGAATTGTTTGAGAACAAATTCGGCGCGGACGCATTCATTGAGACATGTTGAGCCTGACATGAATCGAATTGGATCGTGACCTGTCTGCATCAGTGCAATAACATAAAGTAGCATAATTACACCATGCGATGTAATGCAGAAATGTGGTGCAGTACAGTATTATAATGTAATGCAATGTCATTATCTACAGATCTGCAAATCATCCCATACCTGGTTAGAATCACAGTTCAGACTGATGATCTGTCACTGTGATATCAATGAACAAAATCCGCATTAGAGCGCATACTAACACGTCTCACTTCACCCAGCTACCATTAACCCACGCCACGCATCGGTAGACAGTTAATGAACTATTTCGGTTACGTGGGTCACTGGTGTGAACTTGTGGCACTCATGTGTTCCCTTCACCATGACGGCTTTCGAGATACGCTCGATGAGGTGGGTCGTGACGTTCATTGCCTCCTGCTTTGATAAAAATATGAACTTGATGCAGCTGACTAGCTTGTGCGACAGATACTCAAACATGTCCTCCTCCGTCAGTATCTGGTTGTTGAGCGGGCGCTTGAGGCTCTCTTGGTATACAAGGTACACAATATACCTTATATATACATATATATATATATATACAGATATATATATATATATATATATATATATATATATATACAGATATATATACGTATATATATATATATATATATATATATATATATATATATATATATATATATATATATATATATGTATATATATATATATATATATATATATATATATATATATATATATATATATATATATATATATATATATATATATATATATATATATATATATATATATATATATATATGTATATATATACATATATATATACATATATACATATACATACATATATATATATATATATAAATATATAAACAGAATTGAATGCGACGGTGTCCACCGCATTCATCTTCTTCATATTCAAACTTTCTATTCTTTGAACGCATGGTCTGTGATGATCAGTAAGATGATATAAAATATCTGCATGCGTTGCAATGATTAATACGGCTGGTACAATGTAAATAGTGTGAGAAGTCAGCATCGATGTGGAGTAAATCATGATTTTACGTTATATTACTTTGTGGACGTTTCAACCAGCCTTGACCATCTTCAGGGTAACACAGTACGAATCACGTAGATGCAATGCTAGCATAAATATTATGTGATGATATATCCAGTTTGAATTACAGCACTTCCCATTCTTTCTGGAGGCACGCTTCAAATCAAAAGGAAACGTATATGAATATTTCGTGCAATAGGCTCATCAGACATGCAATTGTCAGAATACAAGGTACACAATACACAATGCAATGTAGTCATGCGCAGAGCACACCGCAAGCATGAAGAACACTCATACACATATGCGGGCGGTAGGTGTGTAACACGACTGAACACGAATTGTAATTGTAATTGTAATTGTAATGTATTTCGTATCCTCCCGAGCAGGGTGTTTCAGTTTCCGTTACAGAAGTGCACTAATGTGCAGTACAAACCATCATTACGAGCATACACGATAACAACGAGTGGCATCAAAGTGCTGATGTAAGCGATGTTCCGGAGGCCGGAAATTAGAGCCCGGACATGCGCAGCATGGCCGAAAGCCTCCGTCTGCAAATATTGTAGCCACCTGAGTTCCTCACATCTGGAGGAAAATTGTTCCACGTCCGGCAAGCTCTCGATATGAAGGAGCGGCGCGCGAATTCTGTGCGGCATCTTGGGACCTGGAGCTCACCGTTAGCCGTGGCCCTGGTGCTCCGTTGCAACACAGTTGAGCAACAGTTTAGTTGACCGCGAATGAGTTCTGAGCCAGTGAACTCGTTCATAATTTTGAAAACTGAGTGAGCATCTGCCTCGGATATGAAGTCCTCGAATTTGAGCCATCCTAGTTCTTTCAACGTGGGCGACACATGGTAGTGTAAGCCGGCGACAATCCTTGCACCAAAGTTGATGCATTTTTGAATGCGTCGTTTCTGGGCTCTGCTACAGCTTCCCTAGACAGACACACAGTATATTATGTGGTGGAATACGAGTGCCTCAATTAGCACCCGTCTCGTAATGTGAGAAAACGTATGACGCAGTCTAGCGAGTCCAATGAGTATGCGGTTACACAGACACACAACAGTAGCTACATGCACATCCCAGGACAGGTGTGAGTCAATTTTCATGCCAAGTAATTTCACAGGCTTCGTGGGTACTATTTCCAACTGGCCCAGACGAACAGAGAATTCCACAGGTGTATGCTGTCTAGAAGATTGGAGAACAACCATCTCAGTTTTTGAAGGATTTACTTTTAGTCGATTCTGGATGAACCAGTTATAGGCGACTGACAGTGATTTATTCAATCGTTGGCTAATGGCTGTGATTTCGTTTCGCTTCCCGGAGTCGAGGAACTGGACATCATCGGCATACATAACAATCTTGCCGTGTGGGATATGTTGTGGGAGGTCATTGGAGAATATTAGAAACATGACCTGGCCCAAGATCGAGCCCTGCACCACACCATGTGTTACCGACAGAGGGCTAGAATCCTTCACCGTTTGCGAACGGCCCTCAAGCCACGCTCGAAACCATTCGGAGTTGACGCCGTACCATCCGAGCTTGTCCATGAGGCGACTATGCTCCACGCTGTCGAACGCCTTTGAGGTGAGGTGTCAGCTGCAACCAGTGGAGTGATCTCGCCTTTGTCGATATTGAGGGTTGGCGTGGATGACCGTGTCTAGCAGAGCCATCTCGGTAGACAGGCCGGGACGGAAGACGTACTGTTCTGGGCACAGTAGATGATGACTAGTCAGATAGTCAATCAGTTGTGTACACACGACACGCTCGCAGAGTTTTTCGACCACTGGCAATATCGATATTAGCCTGTAGTTGTGTGGGTCATTTGCGTTACCACTTTTGTGCGGGGGTATTACCACGCTGTTTTTCATGACGGTGGCGGTTCACAGCTTGTGATGCTTTAGTTGATAATGTTTAACAGGTGCTGACCCACCACGCTAAACGTCATCTTGAGCATCTGGATGGTGATGCCATCAGCTCCGGACGCTCGTAAGCCACCGCTGCAACGCTTTTGACAGCTCTGGCATCGTCACAGGATACAGTGTGAATGCGCCGCTACAGACACGTGGGGGTTTTGGCCAGAGGGGCTCTCCGGGCGGCGCCATCGCTAGATCAGCAGCTACCGCTGCACCGACGCCGGTGAAATGCCGGTTGAGCCGTTCATGCCAATCAGGCGGTTGAATGGTTGGGACAGGCTCTTCTATCGTTGACTTGCTGGAGGTAATAATGAACTTGCGGATTTTCTGATGTGATGTGTGTGAATTTGGCCAGCCTGCCACCGTGTGGTGATGTCGACTGTTTCCGGTAGAGTGGAGATGAATGTGGTGGTGGGTTATGGATGGGACATTCATATATATGAATGTCGGTCCATGGTGGGTGCATGGAACGACGTAGTCGGGGGTAGAAGGAATAGGATAGGTAAGGTTAACTTGTTGGAAGGTGCCCAAGTTAAGGTAGTTTTGAAGATAACAGAGTAGAGTTGGGTAGAGGTGTGATGGGCTGTCTTGAAGTTGAGGCTGTAGGTTGTTCAGATGTTGAAGAAGGCGCAGTAGTGAAGAATGTCAAGAAGAGAAGCCAGTCCGGACGGTGCTGCTTGGGGTATGGGGTGCAGGGGGGGGGTCATCGCCGTTTGGAGTGAACATTTCAAGAAAAACATATAGACACTTAGGGGAGCATGGATTAAAAAAAAAATATATGTATGCGTACACATATATCTTTCTTTTTCCCTTATTTTTGTGGTCTTTTTTCCCCCATGTCTCTTTTTGTTCCTTTTCCCCCTTCACAGTTGTTCCAATATGCGTGTTTATGAAAGGAAGTGGAAGATCTGTTCGTGTAATGTTGGGTGTTCATCGTTGAGAAGCGTGGAAAGGTTTAATGGCAGATTGTTTGTGGTGCAGTAGTTTGTGATGTGTTGCCTTTGGTTGTTGTACTTGGTGCAGTATATGAGAATGTGTTTGAGTGTAAGTGTTCGGTGACATGTTGTGCATTTAGGTCGTGGTTGGTTTATAATGAGGTAGGAGTGTATGAGTGCTGTGTGTTCGATGCGAAGTCTTGTCAGTATCCTTTCTTTGAACCTGGTGTTCTGATTGATGGTGTGCCAGTGTTCGTGTTTTGGATGTATATCGTGGAGTTGTGTTCTTGCTCTGTCCCATGTTTGTTGAATGTGTTTGTTGATTGCCTGGTGTATTGTGGGGTAGTAGTCGGATTGTGAGAGTTTGTGGTTTGTTGTAGTGTTGAGGCTATGTTTGCTTCGGTGTCTGCATGTTCGTTGCCTTGTATGTTTGTGTGGCTTGGTATCTAAAGGAGAAGTGGTTGTTGTCGATTGTTTAGTTTGTTATGTATGTGTAGTATTTTTGGGATGAGGGGGTGTTTGGATGTGGTGTAGGGCGTTATGCTTTGTATTGCTGATTTTGCGTTTGTGGCTATGATGTTGTGTTCAATGTTTGTGTTGTAGATGGTAGAATAGGCCGAATATATTGCATATAGTTCTGGTGTGTATATGGAGCTGTGTCCGGCAGACGGGCACGTAGGATGACACGGGGCGGTGCTTGTCTGGTATACAGCACCGCCGCTGAGCCCGTCTGTTGTGTGTGTGATTTGGAGCCGTCGGTGTAGATGATGTAATTTGCGTATTGTGATATGAATTGGAGGAATAGTTGTATTTCTGCATCTGTGTATGTACGTTTTGGTTTGTCTATTAGGAAGTGTGTTGTGGGGGTTTGATGCTTCCACCATGCTTTAGGTGGTGGGAGTGGTTTTGAGGTGGGGAGTGCGATGTGTAAGCTTCTTGCGTGTTGGTGAATGCGGCATCCTATTGTAGTTTTGAATGATGATTTTTTCATGAGTTGGTGCCTGCGTTTGGAGCGGGTTTTTAGTGCCTGAGTGAATGGGTGTTGTCTAATGAGTTGCGTTTTGTAGTGGTATCTGAGCAATGCTTCTGTGCGTCTGTGTTGTAGTTCTGGTATGTGGTTGTATATGTGAAGAGCGAAGGAAAGTGAGGTTGTGTATGCTCCTGTGGCTATCTTTAGGCATTGGTATTGAAGTGAGTCTAGGAGTTTGAGGTTTGTTTTAGCTGCGTTTTCGAAAAGTGAGGATCCGTATTCCATAATTGGTCGAATGGTAGATTTGTATATGGTCAGAAGTGAATTTCTGTCTGATCCCCAATCTGTGCCGGATAGTGCTCGTAAGATGTTTATCCTTTTGGATGCGCGTTTTTGGATGTTTAGAATGTGTGGTCGGAAGGTGAGTCGTGGATCTAAAGTGATGCCTAGGGATTTTACTGTGGTAACAAATGGTATGGGAGTGTTGTCTAGTTTCAGTGGGTGTAAATCTGTGTGTTACTTATAGCTAAAAAACATGCATTTGGATTTGTGTGGTGCAATGTGTAGGTTTAGTAAGGTTAGCTTGTCGTGGAGATCTGTTAGTGCGTTTTGTAGAATTGTTAGTGAGTGGGCTGGTGATTCATGTGATGTCCAGAGTACGATATCATCTGCATAGAGTGCGATTTTGACTGGAAGGTCGTCGGGAATGACTGAGTTGAGGCCGATAATAAAGAGTAGGGGGCTGAGAACTGAGCCTTGCATCAAACCGGTTGTGGGGAATTTAGTGTCTGAAGTGTGAGGACCAATTTTGACTTGAAATGATCGTCTTAGTAGATAGAAGTGAAGGTAGTGTAGTAGTTTGCCCTGTATGTCTATGTTGTATAGGTGTTGTAGTAGAGCTGTTATGTTGATGGTGTCATATGCTTGTTTTAGGTCTAGGAAGACGGCGACAGTGGAAAGTTTCTTTGCCGCCGCTTCCTGGATGTGTGTGATGAGGTAGGTGAGGTTATCTAGACATGATCTCTTGGGAAGAAAGCCCGATTGAGTGGGAGAAATTAGTTTTTGTGTTTGGATGATGTAGAGGAGTCGTTTTTTTGACAAGGCGTTCGAAAAGTTTGTGGAAGCAGCTGGTTAGCGCGATAGGGCGGTAAGAGTCGCATAGAGTTGAGTCAGTGTTTGGTTTAGGGACAGGTATAAGGAGGGCGTGTAGCCATGATTGTGGATATGTATGTGTTGTCCATGCAGTATTGTATGTTTCGAGGAGTACGTGTACTGCTTGTGCTGGGAGATGTTTGAAGAAAGAGTACTGTATATTGTCTGGGCCTACGCCTGTGTTTCCTGTCTCTGCAATTGCAAGTTCTAATTATGTGAGTGTAAACCTAGTGTTGTACAGATGTGGGCGTGTGTGTCTGATTTGAGGTGGAGGGTTATGTGGGAGTGTGGATGACCTAAGGTGGTAGGTGCGCGCGAAAATGTTTGCGATTGTTTGTGGGTCTGTGATGGTGTTGTTGTTCTGTCTGAGTATGGTGGCTTTTATTGGTGGTCGCTTTCGGTTTTGGAATGTTTTCAGGAGAGTCCAGATTTCGCCGAGAGGGGTGAATCTGTTGAATTGATTAGAGAAGTTAATCCAAGAGTTCTTTTTAGCGTTTTTAATGGTTCGTTTACAGAGTGCTTTGAGTTGTTTGTATCTGGTGAGTGTTTCCGATGTGCGGTGTCTTTCATATCTGTGTCGTACATGGTTCCTCGCGCGGTTTGCCCCGTGACACTCGTCGTTCCACCAGGGGCCGCGCGAGGTTTGTGTTGGTGGCGTGGTTTTCTTTGTGGTATGTGTTGGTGCGCTGTAGTGAGGAGAATGTCGGCGAATTGTTCTGGTGAGAGTTGAGGGTTGTGGGCTGTTTGTGCGGCTAAGGACTCTGAGAAGGGTGTCCAGGATGCTTTTTTAAAATTTCATCGGCTAGGAGGGGAATTGGGTGGGCCGGTGGTCGGGATTTGGTTGAAGGTAATGGTTATGGGTGCGTGGTCGCTGAAGTGAGGATCAGAATCGGCTGTCTAGGATAAGGAGAGAGATATGAGCGAGGATGCAAGGGTTACATCTGGGGTCGTGGGAAGTTGAGCGGCGGAAATAGGGACTATGTAGGTTGGTGACCCAGTATTGAGTACTGTGAGGTTGTGTTGGTTGGCTAGTGTGATGAGTGTGAGTCCTCTGTGATCAGGTTGTGTTGTGCGAGTGTCCCATAGTGGCAGGGTTAAAATAATGGGTTTTCGTTAGGTGTGAGGTGTCAAAACGAGCACAGTAGGATGTCGAATTTTGCCATGGAATTAGTGTCATTTAAAATGATTTTTACGTCTTTCAGACTCAAATTCGAACCAATGATGTAGTTACTTATGACTGTACCTTTATTATTTGCTTTCAGATTCATAATTTCAGAAGAGCTATATTCGAGATAATGAGAACTGCCATAAACTGGTATTGTATGCCACATCACATCATAGGTAATCCCTTTACCTGAAATTGCATTGCAAAATGTTCGTGTATCACCATTCCTTATCGAGAGCATGCACATGCCACTTATAAACGAGATACTGTTAGAAAGGAGACACAAAGATTCTTAAGCATGCATCAATGAGCAGGATGTCGATACTTCTTGGATAAGGATGTCGATTGAGTGTTCAGAAAGTGGTATATTCCACCCTATTTCACGAATAATTTATCACTGCATAGTGGGTGGTGTGAGTTGAAATCTCCGGTGAGTATGACTGTGGTGTGGATTCGGTCAAGTGCTTTATTTAATTCCGAGAGGGTTTCTGTGTTTCGCGAGGGGGTCGTATATGTTAACGAGTGTGTAGGCGTTGTTATGTATGTGTATTTCAGTGAGTAGTATGTCTGCTGTGGTATTGAAGTGTATCAGGCGATGAGGTGTGTTGTTCCAAATGTATGCGCAAACACCGCCTGACCTGTGTGCGTTGTGTGTGTCTTGCCCGTGTAGTGTGTATTGCAAAATGTTAAATTGGTAAGGATGGTTCGGTTTGAAGTGTGTTTCTTGAATGCATAGTGCTGTGTGGTTTGTTTGCCATGCGTAATGTTTGAATTCGTGCCAGTGTCTAATGAGGCCGTCTGTATTCTATGAAAGTATTGTGTTCATTTGTATGTGCTGGCGCGCGTGTGTGGTCTTTTATGTGATGGTTTTTGTTTGTGTTTTTGGCCTGCCGTTGTGGTAGGTGGGAAGAAGGTGGAGTCGGTTGTGGGGACGGTGTCAGGTCTGTGTCGGATGGTGGTTGGTTATTGGTTTTACGACACGTCGACCGTTGAGTCATGTAGCGTCGCCAATCTCTCACGCCGATTGGGCGCGGACGAAGAGTAGCGACAGGTGAGACTCGAACCCACAACCTTTCGATTGTGAGACGAGCATCTTACCCCTAGACCACTCGTCCCCTCATGTGTCGGATGTACGTAAGCGCAGACGTACGAAAGCGAAAAAGTACATATTGAAAATGTACGTATTGCAGATGTACGTAAGAGCAAATGCGCGTATGGCAAAGGTACATAAGCAAATGTGCCTAAGCACAAATGTATGTAAGCGGAAATGTACGTATGCGCAAATGTACATATGCGTAAACGTACGTAAGTGAAAATGTACGCAAGCGCAAATGTATGTAAGCACAAAAGTACGTAAGCGCAAATGTACGTAAGGGCATATGTACGTGTGCGCAAATGTACGTAAGGGCAAATGTACGTAAGCGCAAAAGTACATAAACGCAAAAGTGCGCCAGCGCAAAAGTACGTAAGTGTAAAAGTACGCAAGCACAAATGTACGTAAGCGCAAATGTACGTATGCGCAAATGTATGCAAGTGAAAATGTACGTAAGCGCAAATGTACGTAAGCGCAAAAGTACGTGAGCTCAAATGCATGTATGCGCAAACGCACGTAAACGGAAATACGTGTAAATAGCAAATGTACATAAGTGTAAAGGTACGTAAGCGCAAATGTACTTAAACGCAAAAGTACGTGAGAGCAAATGTGTGTAAATGCAAATTTACGTAACCCAAATGTAAGTATACGTACGACAGATGTACGTAAGCAAATGTACGTAACCAAATGTACGCGTTTAAAATATAAGGGTTTCAAATTTACGTGTTTCAAAAGTACATGTTTCAAAAGTACGTGTTTCAAAAGAACGTGCTTCAAATGTACGTGTTTCAAATGTGCATGTATGTGTGCATAAACATGTGTATGTGTGCATCAAAAGTGCAAATACATGTAATCACATGTACGTACATGTACATGTGCAGAAAAGTAAGTATGGTAAATGTACGTAAGCACAGATATGCCTTAGCACAAAAGTACATATGACAAATGCACTCATGGTAAATGCACGTAATAGGAAATGTACATTAGAGAAAATGCACGTATGGCATATGTACCTAACCAAATGTACGTAAACGCAAAGGTAAATATGCGTAAAAGTCCGTACATTGGATCATACGTACATTTACGTTTACATGCATGTGGGTTTACATACTTTTACGTTCACGTACATTTTCGTTTCGTACATTTGCTTACATATATTTGTGTACGCACATCTGCCATACGTACTTTTGCCTTATGTACATTTCACCTGCGAGAACTGGTTACCATAATTAAATTATAACCTGCCTCTAGTGATTGCCTGTGCAGTTCGCGTGCATTACAAGTTGGTTTTGATTTACTCACGCGGTGTCGGAATATCCCTTTATATCTTGGGATAGATAGCTCTTGCCGTGCGATGTAACTGCTTTTTATATCTGAGCGACCACCAGGCCGGATCATCTTTCCGAACTTTCAAGGGGAGAATTACTCATGTTTGACTGAGTATATGTGCGCACATCTAAAGCACCTCGTCTTAATCAGTTCAGCAGTGGTGAAGTTTCTGCACAATGCAGTCACACGTTAAGTCTTGTTATGCGTCATGCGATAAAGTGAAAAGCTCCGATCTATTTTCGTATAGTAACATTCTATTTTGTGGTTGGAAATTGATGCTGAAGTTCATGTTTTCCTCTCTTACTTTTGTCTCGTCGTTATAGCATCGGAGCCTATTTGTATGGTTCGCTAAAAAATTGGCGTAATCCAGTAACATGTTGGCACCACACATAGGGCTATATTCTGACCATAATGTTCGATGTTTCGGCTTTCATGTAGGGAGTGATAACCGTAGACAAGCTAACGCATGTCCGCTAGATCATTTTAAACATGGTGCCACACGGCTCAGGGTAGGCTTGTTAAGGGTGGATTGGGGTAAAATCGTACATGCACTAACGTATCCTGGTGAATAATGCAGAATTGTTCAATGTGTTCCAGGGCGGCTGCAAGGAGCATGGCAAGATAGTGCAAGGACATTTAATGTGACCTCTTTGAAGTTAAAAAAAGAAGACTATATTATACTATGTGCCCATATGTCAGAGCGATTAAGCTGTCATGAACGGTATTTCGTCAGAATCATAAACATGCAAAATTCACCTTCTTATCACTAAAACAGCACGTGGTTAATCTTGCCTGACACCAGGCAACCGACAAACGAAACTAATGAAGTTCTGCGCTGCTATAGACATAACATGTGGCTTGGATACACGACACTGCCATTTGCAGGTTACATCGTCACAAAACCACAACAAAAACCACGATGCTACATTGCTGTTCAGGGCTGGGTTCCTATCCATAATACCGATCGATTCATTTTTTTTTTCGGCATGGTCCCTCGTCTTTTGTAAAATTTGTATGCTGAAAGGATTGCCATGCTTAAAATATATATAACCCTATGTGCGAATATTTCCTATTTCCTATCTACATAACCGTCCTTATATGCGGATATTTCCCTTATACCCGTATAACCTTCACCTTTACTTGCTGCCGTCATGCACTTTTTGGCATCCCCATGTGGAAATATCGCCAAAATATGATCCCTGGATCTATTGGAAGAGGCCCTGATGATCTGGAGCCACTGCGATGGTTTCATGGTTGTTTCTCGCTGCCCTAAATCATATGAACTGTTGTGAAACCGTCCGGTTTCCCGATGGGCGAATAAGTCGTATCACTGTGACTGTTTGTGACGTCATCAAAACGTTGCATCCATATCCAGTTGTATATTTAAACAATGCGACATTCCTTGCCTATATGCGGCACATTCGGTTACATATCTAGTGCAAACAACGCTACGGCGGAAAGTAAAAGATTACCGTAGGTACCTATCTAGGTAGGAACATACTTACCTAGGTACCGAGGTACGTACCCACGTATTAAGATTCAATTTAAGCTGCTAAATAGGTAATCTTTACCTTTCGGCCGACACATACTGCCAAGGTTAGTGATTTGTAAAGAGGTGTACAGTGGGGAACAGTGACGTCACAGGAATCAGGGAAGTGACGTCACGTCGTCACAAGTGTCGAGGCCGAAAAATTTGCTTCGGAGGATTTTGGTTTTCCGGTTAGGTTAGGTTAGGTTAGGTTAGGTTAGGTTAGATTATATTATGCTATGATACATTTTGTATATTATGCTACATTATCTTATTCTAGGTTAGGTGGTAATCTTTACCGACACCCGACTCCTGTGACGTCACTTCCCTGACTCCTGTGACGTCACTGTTCCCCACTGTACACCTCTTTACAAATCACTAACCTTGGCAATATGTGTTGGCCGAAAGGTAAAGATTACCGCTAAATAGTGGCTTTTTTGGTTTAGGTTTATTTCTTAGAAGCACGGTGTGTTTGTATTGTGCTTCAAAATATTAGAACGAATTTGTGAGCCAAAGGCGTTCTTTTCGGAGAAAAAAGCGCCCCTTTGAGACGAAAATGCGTCCCCTCAGTATTATCGAGCGCAGCCGCTGCACCCGCTCAACGAATTTTTCCACCGAAGGTGAACCTCTAAGGAAATGTGCTCGTCCCCTGGAGAAATTGGAGAAAACCTGAAGAAACCACCAAACCACATTTGGCAGCACATTTCCCAGGTACCATGCACCAATAACCGCACACTCCTGCCACCTGTTGACAGAAAGCGGAGACACAGCCGCAAGATTTCGCCGCCATGGTTTCGCTGGCTCCTCTAGCGGACAACTGACGATCTATTTTTGTACTTTATGATCCTTGGACCTAAATGAACTTTGGACGTTATGAACGCTCCCTCTGAAGCCAGTTTTGTACGTTGTGATCGTTGTACGTTATGAACTTTGTACATTGTGGACGCGCCCTATCCAATGCATTTTGGACTATATTTCTATTTTTGTACCTTATGATCCTTGGACGTTGTGAGCTTTGTACATTATGAACTTTGGTAGTAAATGAACCTTGGACGTTATGAATGCTCCCCGGCCAACAAGACTGCCATGGGCGATCCCCCCCGCGCCATCCTGATGCCCGATATCGGACTCAAATCTAACTCATTGCAGCGCCCATTCCTGCCAGCGTACTGCCTTGTGGCCATCTGATTCTTCTGCCAAAGGAATTCGATCCCTACTGAAATTGCTGATGTCTGCGATCGAGACGGACTCTCGCCGTGTTTTGCCGGCAAGATCGAACAATATCCGCCATTGGCTTTGCAGACGCCCACACATAACACACTAGCTCAATGGCACCCGTTCCCCGGCTTTGTTTGCCTGTACAAGCGAACGATTTTGACGTCGCCAACGTCGCCATTAAGCATAGACGCGCTACTATGTCAATAGCGCTCAATACTTAGCTCACTGCGTACACATTTGGGATTTGCGTACCGACGCCTATGCAAATGCATTATTCGCCAGCCAACAGAAAGGAACAATCCATGTTTGCCTTTTTCTCAAGATCGCTTTGTAACATTAGTAGGAAGTTATTCGCGTACTATAACGTAGCATAGTAATATCGGAATAGCATATTAATATTAATAGGAAACAAAACTTTTCATTATCACAATCATTCAAGTAGACCAACTACATCTATTCAACAGCTCACCAACGAGCAAAGCGCCTGGCGGTGGTTCACGAGAAAAACCTGACAATTTAGTGCCTGGTGGGTGGTTCACAAGAAAGGCCTGGTAATCTAGCGCCTGGTGGGTGGTTCACGAGAAAGGCCTGGTAATGTAGTGTCTGTTGGGTGGTTCACGAGAAAGGCCTGGTAGCTTGGCACCTGGTGGACGTTTCACGAGGAAGACCTGGTAATTTAGCCCGAGTGGGTGGTTCACGAAAAAGGCCTGTTCACTTGCAAGTCGTCAGGTTTTAACGCTCGCTCGTCTGCGGCAATTCACCACCTTCGCAATGAGAAGGGATTATTACGGCCCCCAGCACATCGAAACCGAGAGAGAGAGAGAGAGCTAGCGGCATGTGCCACAGACAGCGGGCTGAGAGAGAGAGAGAGAGCTAGCGGCATGTGCCACAGAGAGAGAGAGAGAGAGAGAGAGAGCTAGCGGCATGTGCCACAGACAGCGGGCTGCACGTCATGACGATATCGCGATTGGTGCCCAACCTACATGCTTTTTCACATGCTGACCTCCTTGGTCACTTTTAGGCCAATTTTCGCCAAAATCTCAATGTTTTGCTTTCAATAGTTTCCTGTGTGACAACGGTGGTAGACAAGCGTTTTAAATATTCACCGTTGTGTTCCTCAGTAGATCTGGATGCTAACCATGTGCAATTTGTGACCTTTCGACCATTAGTTAAGGGGTCAGATGAGGTAAAAGTGGCGACTTGGTCTTAAACATTTCCGAAATAGTTACCGAAAGCACCATTTCATAGCATCCAAGGGTAATATATGACGTCGATTTCAACCTGAGTGTTCAAGTTAATCTGAGGATAACCCCTAACCAGAAAATGGTCATCTGAAGTCAAGTTCAGTCAGGGACCTATGAAGTACTTGGAAGAGTAAATGCCCTATGTGAGCTCGTTAGCTGAGTTGTTGATCGCCATACCACACCAATCATTGTGATTGGGGGAAATACGTGAGATTGATGTCCGATAAGTCACGATTTTGGCGGAAAACGACCTGAAAGATTCTCTCGTATGACGTGATAGGTCAGGGACCTGACACATCTTCAAGTTTTCTACACCACGAGGTCAGCAACAGATGCACCAGCAGCTATGTCAAGTGGCGGCACGCTGACGCGCGACATGTTTTCATAGTCGCAAAAAGAACTTGTGGCAGGGACGATCACCCCCTCCCCCTCCCGCTGCACGGGCGATAATTAAAATGATTTTAGAATGCTTTCTCCTCGGTACATTGAAATCGTCCTCGGACATTACAGGGTATTTTAGGGTGCCAACTGGATGGACATTTCTCACCCAACATATTTTTTTTCACGGCCAGTCGTGCAATTCTTGTCCCTGTATCCAGCTGTCCAATTTTTTTTGTAAAGGTTCCCTTCTTCCTTAGCATACTTACCCTTTTTACTAATTAGCCCACGGTTATTCACTTACTAAAATCCCTGGAGCGTTGCGCACCCAATGCCATAAGTATGTTCAGACGCGGAAGTGAAGTGGGCTGTGGCATGAACTGGATTCGCTCTAAGACAGCTGAATAATAAATTCCGCCGTGCCCCTGAGCGAATGTCGATGCACCACCGAATGCGACGCTTCAACCGTTTTGGTGGTTTCGTGGAGAGCTGGGCGCCTGTCGGTTGGTTTTATGATGAGTTAGACGCGTGTCTGGTGTTTCTGGTGCTTCTAGTGGTTGGTGAGCTGAGCAGATGACTGATGGTTCTGTAGTGAGCTGAGCAGATGTTTGATGGTTCTGTGGTGAACCAGACATGTGTCTGGTCGTTCTGTAGTGAGCTGGATACGTGTCCGACGATTCTGTGGTGGGTTGACGGAGCTGACTGGTTTGGGGTGAGGCGGGCACGTGTCCGATGATTATGTGGTGGGCTGACAGAGCTGACTAGCTAGGGGTGAGGCGGGCACGTGTCCGATGCTTCTGTAATGAGCTGACGGAGCTGACTGGCTAGGGGTGAGGCGGGCACGTGTCCGATGATTATGTGGTGGGCTGACGGAGCTGACTGGCTAGGTGTGAGGCGGGCACGTGTCCGATGCTTCTGTAATGAGCTGACGGAGCTGACTGGCTAGGGGTTAGGCGGGCACGTGTCCGATGATTATGTGGTGGGCTGACGGAGCTGACTGGCTAGGGGTGAGGCGGTCACGTGTCCGATGATTATGTGGTGGGCTGGCGGAGCTGACTGGCTAGGGGTGAGGCGGGCACGTGTCCGATGATTATGTGGTGCGCTGATGGAGCTGACTGGCTAGGGGTAAGGCGGGCACGTGTCCGATGATTATGTGGTGGGCTGACGGAGCTGACTGGCTAGGGGTGAGGCGGGCACGTGTCCGATGATTATGTGGTGGGCTGATGGAGCTGACCGGCTAGGGGTGAGGCGGGCACGTGTCCGATGATTATGTGGTGGGCTGACGGAGCTGACCGGCTAGGGGTGAGGCGGGCACGTGTCCGATGATTGCGTGGTGGGCTGACGGAGGTGACTGGCTAGGGGTGAGGCGGGCACATGTCCGATGATTATGTGGTGGGCTGGCGGAGCTGACTGGCTAGGGGTGAGGCGGGCACGTGTCCGATGATTATGTGGTGCGCTGATGGAGCTGACTGGCTAGGGGTGAGGCGGGCACGTGTCCGATGATTATGTGGTGGGCTGACGGAGCTGACTGGCTAGGGGTGAGGCGGGCACGTGTCCGATGATTATGTGGTGGGCTGATGGAGCTGACCGGCTAGGGGTGAGGCGGGCACGTGTCCGATGCTTCTGTAATGAGCTGACGGAGCTGACCGGCTAGGGGTGAGGCGGGCACGTGTCCGATGATTATGTGGTGGGCTGACGGAGCTGACTGGCTAGGGGTGAGGCGGGCACGTGTCCGATGATTATGTGGTGGGCTGACGGAGCTGACCGGCTAGGGGTGAGGCGGGCACGTGTCCGATGATTATGTCGTGGGCTGACGGAGCTGACTGGCTAGGGGTGAGGCGGGCACGTGTCAGATGATTATGTGGTGGGCTGACGGAGCTGACTGGCTAGGGGTGAGGCGGGCACGTGTCAGATGATTATGTGGTGGGCTGACGGAGCTGACTGGCGAGGGGTGAGCTGGGCACTTGCTTGCTGGCTCTGTGGTGAGCTGAGTACGTGACCTATGATTATGTACTTTTGCAGGTCGCAGATTTCCAGCAGACCCTTCATGGCCACTGTGAATGCGTTTCTCTGTGCCACCGGGGTGAGCCGAGCAGCAGCGCTTGTTATTGAACAGTACCACTACCAGCAGGTAAGAAGAGCACCAGTATCAACGTCCCCGGTTGAGATGGCCACTAGGTCTATGCAATTTTTTTGGTTTAAAAACTTTAAAATCTCTCATCTCTCATCTCTCTCAAAAACCCTAAAAACTCCCATAGTAATGTTGTTCTCCCAATCCTCATACACTTCCATTGAATTAATTGATATATGTCCGAAGGACAGGAGAGCCTGATCACATGCGGGACACAAGTGGGCATATTTTGATCTGAGGTCGGTGTTGAAGTCTATATCCTTTCTGGATAAGAAGTACATACATATACAGATAGCATCAGTATCTACACGCCAGATGCACTAGGTGCTATATCGGCTACACAAACTTCCTTTGATCTGAATTAACATCATCGAAGTGCTATAGCCATGGGCGTAGTTAGCGGGAGGACGGAAGGGACTACCCCCGCACTATTCGGCGGCACCCCATCTGATTGGAGAGATCAAAAGGCAGTGAACTGACTGACTCTGACTGAAAGAGGCAGTGCACCCTCCCCCATGGTCAGTGGAACCTCTCCGGGGAAATGGCGCCCATGCCGTGAAAATCGTCCCAAATTATACCTGTCTCTCCTACACCTCTGGACATAGCTGCTATCTGTTTTCGTTACACTAGCGTAGTTCAATTGTAACATGGCTGTTAGATATGGGGTGGTGGTTCTGATTAGCCCATGTCACCATCCCTGGTTATGCTATGGTAAGAGGTTAGAAATTCGGTGAAAACCCCCACCGTTGACGTAGTATTTCGAACATTCTCAAAACTGCTACCCACCAACGTCACGAAGTGTTCAACATGTTCATCTTCGACACTATCCTAGCCTTTAGAAACCATTAGGAGAGTGGAGTTGGAAGCGCTGGCTACCTCCCAGGCATACTCAAACATGTGGTTGTTCAGATTTAAAGCCAGTCTTCGGCCTGATTTATTACTGGCAATCTCATTAGAGTGCAGCAGTTCTTTGTTTGAACATATTCTGTGATCAGTGGCTTTCTCTCAGATTCTTACCTGGAGAGGCGGAGTACAGAGGCGAGCCTTGACCGGTAACTATTCCCGATTCAAGAATGTTGAATGAAAAACGGTAGCAAGCTGTCTACATTCGCATTCCCATTGCAGTGTGCCGGGCCGGAGTTAGAGCTACGTCCGCTCCCGGGAGCAGTTGGAGAGTTCAACGCCAGTGTAACACACCTCAGGAAAGGCCAGCCTTATCTGTCGTAGCCCAGCTGCAGTCAACTGGTGATGACTGAATGACGTCATTGGGCCTCAGGTGCTGCCGGAGAAAGGCCAGCCTTATCTGTCGTAGCCCAGCTGCAGTCAACTGGTGATGACTGAATGACGTCATTGGGCCTCAGGTGCTGCCGGAGATGGCGTCACTCCTGCTCTGGGACGTGGGCTTTCCATGCCTGCTGGCCGCCTCCATCATCATACAGTACACCTTCTCCGAGCTGTCGCAGGTCGGTAGTTCTGCACCACACGCGATGCCTCAAAGTTGATGCCTCTCTGGCAGCTCCGAGTAAAACAGGAGCCTCCTGTTCGTCTCTCTCTATCATATTGGCTCATGTTTTATCTTGCTCTCTTCCTTGCTCTCTCTCTCTCCCTCTCTCTCTCTCTCTCTCTCTCTCTCTCTCTCTCTCTCTCTCTCTCTCTCTCTCTCTCTCTCTCTCTCTCTCTCTCTCTCTCTCTCTCTCTCTCTCTCTCTCTCTCTCTCTCTCTCTCTCTCTCTCTCTCTCTCTATATCTGTCTCACTCTCTCCTATTATCTTTCTCTTACTCTTTCCCTCTTCTTCATTTTATATTTTCCTCTCTCCTTCACTTACTTTCTCTTGCTCTCTCCCATTTTCTCTTGCTCTTTCTTGCTCTCTTCCCTCTCTCCCTCCTCACCCTCCACCTCTCTCTCCCTCCCCTATCTCTTCGTCCATTTTTTTGTGAATGGAAGTTTCGATAATTCCTTAGTTTGGTACCTATAGAATGCAATGTAAGATGTGTGGGGAATACGGAAGGCTATAAACAGTGACTTGTGTGAACAACATATCAGGCACATTGAATATCACAGCCGCCGCGTTGGTCACGTAATATCACAGCCCCCGCGTTGGTCACGTAATATAACAGCCGCCGCGTTGGTCACGTAATATCACAGCCGCTGACAACATATCAGGCACATTGAATATCACAGCCGCCGCGCTGGTCACGTAATATCACAGCCGCTGACAACATATCAGGCACATTGAATATCACCGCCGCCGCGTTGGTCACGTAATATCACAGCCGCCGCGTTGGTCACGTGATATCACAGCCCCCGCGTTGGTCACGTAATATCACAGCCGCCGCGTTGGTCACGTAATATCACAGCCGCCGCGTTGGTCACGTAATATCACAGCCGCCGCGTTGGTCACGTAATATCACAGCCCCCGCGTTGGTCACGTAATATCACAACCGCCGCGTTGGTCACGTAATATCACAGCCGCCGCGTTGGTCACGTAATATCACAGCCGCCGCGTTGGTCACGTAATATCACAGCCCCCGCGTTGGTCACGTAATATCACAACCGCCGCGTTGGTCACGTAATATCACAGCCGCCGCGTTGGTCACGTAATATCACAGCCGCCGCGTTGGTCACGTAATATCACAGCCGCCGCGTTGGTCACGTAATATCACAACCGCCGCGTTGGTCACGTAATATCACAGCCGCCGCGTTGGTCACGTAATATCACAGCCGCCGCGTTGGTCACGTAATATCACAGTCGCCGCGTTGGTCACGCAATATCACAGCCGCCGCGTTGGTCACGTAATATCACAGCCGCCGCGTTGGTCACGTAATATCACAGCCCCCGCGTTGGTCACGTAATATCACCGCCGCCGCGTTGGTCACGTAATATCACCGCCGCCGCGTTGGTCACGTTATATCACAGCCCCCGCGTTGGTCACGTAATATCACAGCCGCCGCGCCGCGTTGGTCACGTAATATCACAGCCGCCGCGTTGGTCACGTAATCGGTGTCATCTGAATGGAGAGCGGTCACTTGGGGATTTACTCACCAATGCATTCCAACAGGCGGAGCTCAGAAAAGCAGTGTGAGTGTAGCAACAACTTCGAAATCACACTACAATCCCATTTCAGTAATCACAGCACGGAGAACGAACATTGTAAGAGCAGTTATGCTTATCACAGGGTGTCTTATTGTATGCATATATGAATGCTGTATGTGCTTTCTCTCTGACTGTGCTTAAGTCACAACTCTAAGAAACTACTTCTCATTCCAATGGCGTAGCCAAGGAGGGGGTGGAATGGGGCAGACCCCTGGAGGGTCGGAGGGGGCCCTCCAGGCGACCGCCTCGAGGAGCCCGCAAGAACCCCTCAAGGCTTCTGTGCAGGGGCACCGCAAGGGCCCTGGACCGATGTGAAGGGCCCTGAATCGACGAAAGAGGCCCTGGACTGATGGGCAGGGTCCCGGGCCAATTAAGAGGACCCCGAGTCAACGGAGAGTGCCTTTAGGAAGATGTTGAGGGCCCCGAGCCAATATGAGGGGTCCTTGGCTGATGGTGGGCCCAAGCCGAAGAAAGGGCCCTTTACCTGATGGAGGGGCATATATATATATATATATATATATACATCACCGAGCAAGGAATTCGTTGACCTGAGGTCAAATGGTGACCTCGAGTGACCAGTTGACTTTGTGTGCTGCACGCCACCTTGATAGTGGTGGCACAAGCGTTTGAATCATTCCAATAAGTGAATTCTCCGGCAAGTTATGCGGTACCCCAAATTTGACCTGTTTGACCTTTTGACCTCTGTAGGCGAAGGGGCTCGTGCAATGAAAAAACTCGTGTCGTGGTGCATGCTCGGGTATGGCTGTGAAGGCATTTTCAGACGAATCGGAGGATATTGGTGAATGCGTTTCTGAATGCGTTGCTGAATGGGATGCTAGTGCTACCTGATGAAATGCGTCATCCATAGAGGTCAGGTCACGCAGTGTGCTGCTTATTGTATTGATAGTGCATGTATCAGTGGTGAGATAGTCTACATTCAATGCTTTCGTTTGGCCCACATACGGTACCCCAGTGTACCACTTTCATTTTCTGAAATTCATCAAACCTGATCTGAGGTCAAACGCTGACCTTGAAGGTCACATGCTCGGATGTGCTGCTTCCTTGCTCGATGGGAGATTATTCGACGCTGATATCCATCCGACAAATGTATTCAGGAAGATGTTATTCGGTACCCCATAATTCTTCCATGGGGCGTAATGTTAGTGTTTACCTTGACCCGTGGTCAAAGGTTGACTTTGAAGGTGATATGCTTGGATGTGCTGCTTTCTTGCCCAATGGGAGATTATTCGGCCTAATCCGATGAATGTATTTAGGAAGATATTATTCGGTACCCCGTAGATGGCAATAGTGCAAGGTCAAAACAATATTTGTGAACATAGGTCAAACTTTGAGATTGTACGTGAGACGCTTCAATGTACTGCATTCATGAGCCTTACCCAATGTCTGTGTATTATTTCGTGGTGCCAAGCAAAATATTTCGGAAATTATCGGGTCCACAATAATTTGGTATATTTGCTATTTTCGGTATTTGTTTGCGAACGGTGATGAATCGGTGACCATGACGGGTCATTTTGATCGATGTGCTCTATGTATGTGCTATGTAGACTGTTACCTGCAAAAATCAGGTATATCCAATGTGTCACCATGATTTTATTCGGTACCTCATAAATAGATATAGTGCATGAGTAAAACCAACTTTGGTGACCTGAGGTCAAACTGTGCCATTAAAGGTCACGTAATTCGATGTGCTGCATCTTTGATGGACAGCGGACATCTAGGCGCTGGAATCATTCGGCTTAGTGAAGTACTTTGAATTGTATGCGGAACCGTTTTTTTACCCGAATGACATTTCCTGACCTCTGGAGATCAAACTGATCATCCTACGCAATAATTGTTGTTCGCCTTACGACAAAGATCATAACCGGAAGCGACAAAGATCATAACCTGAAAAAGAACGCATTCGGAGTATGTGCAAATAGGATGCCGAATGCGAATGCGAATGCGCTGCTAATATCATAGACATGTGGATCATTGAGTTTGCTTACAGCGCAAGCGTTTTCTGACTACTGGCAAATGCTTAAAACACTCGTGAATTCCAATGCGCATCTCGCATGCTTGCAAAAGCATTACAAGCCCGTTGAGGATCATAGATCAAGATAAAGTGTTGGATTTCGTCAACGTAGTCGCGAAAAGCTAAAGGATATAAGCTGCTAACGTATATCCTATGACGGATTTATGCACCAATTTCTGAACATGAAGATAAAAGTATCTTCCTAAAGTTGTTCAGAGTTCTAGACATGGATGGTCAGGTAAAAAAATATTGGTGGGGCCTAATGCATGGAGGTAATGAATACTGTCAATTTGATTGGTGGCACCCACCACAAAGGGTCCCATGTTAACACGCGCACTGGAGAGCGGGGGGGGGGGGCAAATCCGCCCACCCCTCAGATTTTTCGTAACTATCTCCAGATTTTACCGGTCGATATACACCATGCTGTGTTTACCTGCTTCGAACTGTGCGGCGCGTCGTTTGAAACCAGAAAAACGAAAATCGGCAGAAACGTTTTCGAGTTAGAGGCTGCCAAAGTCAAAACATTTCGTGGAGTCAGACCACAAAAATCGGCGCTGGTGCGCTTCGCGTATATCGGCAAAAGGGAAGTGTTCATGGCAATGTTAGCGACTTGTTTGATGTATATTGTTATGCTATATTGTTTCAAGATCATGCTAGGTCACCGAGGTCAACTCAGGTCAAGTTCATAACAGGTCAATGAAACTAAACTTGTTGAACTGGAAGGTTGTCATAAACGCAAATGACAGTCATGCGATTCATGTCATATTGCATGTTGCTCCCTACTGAAAACTTCTGTTTTTGTCATTGTGAAGCTAAGCGTTTCTATATATAATTCATGCACTTCAGCCCTTTCTTCGTGAAGCCGATTGCGCTGGGACGCCCGCCGGTCCGGCGGGTGGCCCGGTTCCGGTAAATGGAACCGATAACTACCCCAATAAAGTGCTTATATATAGGTGACCTGAGGTCAAATACCGGGTCTATCATCTGTATTGCATCATTAGTTATGTCCAAAACATCATTGATGCCCATTCTGGAGCATTTAAACACAATCGCAGCGATCCATAGCCATGTCAAGCCAAGCCACGCAAAACAAGCCATATATGACATATGGGACTTAATTTGAACTTGAAGATATTGACCTAAGGTCATGCAATTTAAACACAATAGAACTCCCCACCATATTCATCAATCCTGAAAATTGCATTACTCTAGCTATAGCAGGAGTCGAGATCTTGGGGGGGGGGGGAAACCGCCCCTCCCCCTCTCCAGCGCGCGTAACTTTCAGAGGCCCTCCAGGGCGCGTGTTAAGAGAGCAAGAAGTTGGTGGGGCCAGGGCAAAGTTGGTGGGGCCCAGTCCCCACCAAAAGTATATGAAGCCACCGGAGTTACTCAAACCACGACGATTCTCGACCTTCTATTTGCGCTAAGGAGTGCCACGGGACACAACCGCTCCGTGTGCCACTCGTCCGTTGAAAAAGGGCGGAAACGCCCCTACCGACAACTGACATCGACTCGCCGGGCGCTACGAACCCCGCCGCGGCCAATGAGGTGAGACGAATTACTCTACGTCACATATCAAGATTGCATCATAGCCACAACCAAAACATATCTCAGGTGGGATCTCGACCCCATGGATCCAAGCGGTGGCGACACCATTGTTCATCAAAGTGCATCATATGCTTGGGAACCTTCGGCTATCGTATTGCGAGGAAGAGCAAATAAAAAACAAACAAAAAGCAAAGGAATAATCTGCAAGAATGCACATGTATATATATATATATATATATATATATATATATATATATATATGTGTGTGTGTGTGTGTGTGTGTGTGTGTGTGTGTGTGCGTGCGTGCGTGCGTGCGTGCGTGCGTGCGTGCGTGCGTGCGTGCGTGCGTGTGTGTATGTATATATCTGCATATGCATATATATATATATGTATATGCATAATGATGTAGTTTTTATATTCAGACATCTTATCATACCTTGCCACATGAAAGGCAATACACAGTCATGTTTGCATTTCATTCATTCCGCATTATTTTGCATTCATTGCTCATGCTGATTTAAGTTGTTATTTTTTGCCACTTAATACAAAATTAATTATGGTTGGCGTCAATAATATTTTAAATTACTGCAGAGTAGCTAGAACGTTTTTAATGTAGTACTTTTCACATAAGTAATTATGCACAAAAAGAAATTGATGCCATAAAGCGTTGCTAAAAGCATGCATCTAATTCCGTTCTCAGTGATAAGGTTAGAAAATGTACGACACGTCGCATGCTCAGGAAAGCTCACACGGACCCATTTCCAAAATCGACAGAATTTCAAACCAATTCACTGACGGCCAACTCAAGCGAAATGCATGCTCCGCTACTTTCCCGCATCATTTCAATTCCACCCGTTCAGACTAAGTTCATCGCGCCAATTTTCATGTGCATCGCTGGCTATATCTTCATCCCGCACTAGCTATGATGCAGTTCAGGACCTTGTCTAGCAAGCTATTATTGGGGCGAGGGGAAGTGCTACAGTTGACTCCAATGAGGTCAAATCCCAGCCTTTCGAACTCCCTTTTGCTCCCCCCCCCCCACTCCCCCTATAGTTACGTTTCAGCGATGGGAAATGTGACTTGACTGGGAGGCCACTGTCACGAGTGTGGCAAAGGCACTGCTCCGCAGGGAACATATTAAAGTAGGCCCTGATCTAGTGCGTATCGTAACCTGGTAACTGCTTCCAGGGCGGTGTCCTCCGCCACTACGGAGTGCAAAGTGAAAACGCGCGCCGGCCGCGTGATAATTTTATTTCTCCCTGTCGAATAGTTCAGCCTCCCCTCGCTTGGTCTATCCTCAACTGTGCTCCTAAGCTAGCATCTGCTATCCGTATAGCACTACCCGCCACTGCCCAGCTGGTATCTGACATCCGTATAGCACTACCCGCCACTGCCCAGCTGGTATCTGACATCCGTGTAGCACTACCCGCCACTGCCCAGCTGGTATCTGACATCCGTATAGCACTACCCGCCACTGCCCAGCTGGTATCTGACATCCGTATAGCACTACCCGCCACTGCCTATCTGGTATCAACCATCCGTATAGCACTACCCGCCACTGCCTATCTGGTATCTGCCATCCATGTAGCACCACCAGCCACTGCCCAGCTGGTATCTGACATCCGTGTAAACACCACCCGACACTGCCTAACCACTTTGCCTGTCTTCTATATAACCCCCTTTCAACTTCCCTCTGTACCCTATTGATGACCCAAGAGGATAACCGTTCTTCGTGAAACGTTCAATGATCATTTCGAATCTCTGGTGTCTCGCAGGCTCGTCGTAAGACAGCCACGCTGCCCGCCTGAACTGCGACCTCACTAAGCTTACCTTGGTGTGCTGGGAATGAGCTGAGGTGTAAATCATTCCAGCATTCTTTGGTTTAACGTACAATGTGTTGAGTACGCACACACGTCGTTACCTTTGGAGGCAGTCATCGGAATATCAAGCATGGGAACGGGTCTCTTCCCTTTTCCGGTCATGTCCGAAGTGAACTTAATCTTGTGATGTACGCCATTCATGTAACTAATGAAAGTAAGGAGTAACGCATTGCCGTGCAACTAAATCATAACATAGTCATCTGTGTACCGGGCCAAAAAGGCAAGTCGAATCTCAGCATCTTCGAAGGCTTGCTTCTCAAAACGATCCAGGTACAAAATCGCCACTATGAGAGCTGCATGGTTCCCCATAGGGGAACTCTGTATAAGCTTAATGACCATTCATAAGACGTATTTAAGAAGATAGTGACCGAGGAACTGTGCTGGAGGAAATTTTGAAAACCTCTGAAAAGCTTGCAAAGGTTCACCTGAACATTGAGTCCCTGACAGCTTGCCGGGGAAATAGTTCACAACCTTATTTTATTGGAAATTCGCTGGGCGCCGTTCGGAAGCCCTTTTTCACACTTCAGTGGCTTTAGTCGGAAGTATTCTCCACCATATTTCCAGGCCGATGAATGGACCCTTAGGTACGTATGGCGTCATAGTTTCTCGACCTGAGGTCACCTGTGAATATTTTTTTTTCAAGGAAGAATATAAAATTAATAAATATACGGATACAAAATCTGTGGGCTTCTCCAATTATTCGCTTGGATATTACCGGAACACAATTTGATGGGTAAATAATAACACCTGAAGGAATCACGGTTTATCTTGCCCGACGGGACAATATTTTATACCAGACGCGCCGTGGGTGAGATCAATTTAACCCCTAACTTGTGTTCCGGGTGTGATAGAGAAAAGTCACCAATGTCATCGCATAGCTTGGACGTTTCCAGACGGGTTACGTATCAACCAACACATCCAACACCAACACATCCAACACAACAAGCATCGCCACTCGAACAAATAAAGACATGGCATTAGCCACAGCCATGACTGCGAGACGCTGACGTCAAGCAAACCATCGCAGCCAGGGATCAGGCCCGAATTGATAAAGACCTGACGCCATGTGCGAATGCGGAGCGCGAGTACCGCGAGTCATGTGGTAGCACAGTCAAAACGGCTTGGCGACGAGCGTGCTCTGTTTTTCTGACGTCATGCAAAATTCCAAATCCGCCACACACACAGATATTCGACGATTTCTAGTCACTTCAAAGAAGCACGAGCCTAAGCCTGACCTCCCGGCAAATCAGCAGCCCAGCTGGCTGGCGGCTGCGCCCGCCGCGAGTCTGCAGCGGCGCGTTTGCCCCTCGCCCGGCCACGCTGCCCGAGCTATCGGCCGTGCTGTGGCGGATGATTCGTTACGCGCGTGTGGTGCCAGCAGTATTATAATCGCTATGCTTATCATGACTTTTGTTGTTATTGGACCACACCTACTACAGGCCATTAACAATAGCACTGCAAACTGTTACGTTCCGTCATCACGGAAAACCGCTACAATATGCAATATGCAAGATGCAATGTTTATCTAGGCAACATATTATATGACCGCAGCAATGCAGTTCCACCCTGGCCTATAGACGGAGGCGGCCGTGCTTAATGATTACGACTAGCAATGTTGACAAGGGCATGATAACGTCCCTAGTTACCGCCGACACCTCAAACGCATTTGACAGCGTCGATCACGGCCTCCTCTTGGAGAAGCTCGAGTGGTACGGCATCAACAGCCAGTGGTTCACCGCAGGGCTTGGCAATTGCATGCAGTATGGCGAGCCTTCTAAGGTCCTATCGGTGACGCATAAGGTGGTACAGGGCTCTACATTGGGTCCCGTGCTCTTCTTTCCATTCATCACGGACATGCTACAACACATGCCACAACACATGCAACAGCACATGCCACAACACATCACAACACATGCCACAACACATGTCACAACACATGTCACAACACATGCCACAACACATGCCACAACACATGCCACAACACATGCCACAACACATGGCACAACGCATGGCACAACGCATGCCACAACACATGCCACAACACATGCCACAACACATGGCACAACGCATGGCACAACGCATGCCACAACACATGCCACAACACATGCCACAACACATGACACAACACATGCAACAGCACATGCCACAACACATCACAACACATGCCACAACACATGCCACAACACATGCCACAACACATGCCACAACACATGGCACAACGCATGCCACAACACATGCCACAACACATCACAACACATGCCACAACACACACCACAACACATGACACACCACATGCCACAACACATGCAACAGCACATGCCACAACACATCACAACACATGCCACAACACATGTCACAACACATGCCACAACACATGGCACAACGCATGCCACAACACATGCCACAACACATGCCACAACACATGGCACAACGCATGGCACAACGCATGCCACAACACATGCCACAACACATGCCACAACACATGGCACAACGCATGGCACAACGCATGCCACAACACATGCCACAACACATGCCACAACACATGACACAACACATGCAACAGCACATGCCACAACACATCACAACACATGCCACAACACATGCCACAACACATGCCACAACACATGCCACAACACATGACACAACACATGCAACAGCACATGCCACAACACATCACAACACATGCCACAACACATGCCACAACACATGCCACAACACATGCCACAACACATGCCACAACACATGTCACACCACATGTCACACCACATGCCACAACACACACCACAACACATTCCACAACACATGCCACAGCGCATGTCACAACACATGTCACAACACATGTCACAACACATGTCACATCACATGCCACAACACACACCACAACACATGCCACAACACATGCCACAGCACATGTCACAACACATGTCACAACACATGTCACAACACATGTCACACCACATGCCACAACACACACCACAACACATTCCACAACACATGCCACAGCGCATGTCACAACACATGTCACAACACATGTCACACCACATGCCACAACACACACCACAACACATTCCACAACACATGCCACAACACATGTCACAACACATGTCACAACACATGTCACAACACATGTCACACCACATGCCACAACACACACCACAACACATGCCACAACACATGTCACACCACATGTCACAACACATGTCACAACACATGTCACAACACATGTCACATCACATGCCACAGGACATGTCGCACCACATGCCACAACACATGTCACAACACATGTCACAACACATGTCACATCACATGCCACAGGACATGTCGCACCACATGTCACAACACATGTCACAACACATGTCACAACACATGTCACAACACATGCCACAACACATGCCACAACACATGCCACAACACATGTCACAACACATGTCACAACACATGTCACAACACATGTCACATCACATGCCACAGGACATGTCGCATCACATGCCACAGGACATGTCGCATCACATGCCACAGGACATGTCGCATCACATGCCACAGGACATGTCGCATCACATGCCACAGGACATGTCGCATCACATGCCACAGGACATGTCGCACAGCAAGAATGTCACATGCGCCGAGATGACACCCAGTTTTGGGACGCAAATGTGATCTCAAATCTCTTCGCATTGAAACAATGGGTCGAAACTACCCTGGCCTCTGCAATGAATTGGTATTAATAAAATAGGCTAAAATAAACTCCTCAAGGACAAAAGTGATTATTGTGAAATCCTACAGCACCAAAAGATAGATGAACCGTGAACTGTGAATAGATGAACTCAGTAGATTTTGGAAACTCAGAAATAAAACCGTCACATTGGGTTAAAATTATGGGTGTCATCGTGGATGATTTCTTCTCCTGGGAGCAGCACATTGCAACCATCATGCGCCGCTGATATTGCATTCTCATCGCACTGGCTAGGATGAGGCACCGCATGCCACGCGAGACTATGCAGCTATTAGTTGAAGCGCTCGTGTTCCTCCACGTACGATATTGCATGACTGCTTGGGTTGGACGCAATGCGACTCAGCACAGACGGCTGCAAATGTGTATCAACTGTAGGGAAATTTTTCCCCCTGGGTTTATCAGTCCTTTCGCGCATGTCTGGGGAAAACTTCTTTGGACTACGTGATGGAACTATGGACTTCGACGTTGGCGACATTAAAGACCCCGGGTATAAATTCAAGGGCTCTATATCTCAATCTCAGAGCTCTGATGTGCGCATCTCTTGACAGGCACCACGAAATCCAGCACTTATATTTGCTTCTTTAATTAGCAGTTATCTAGCGATTTTTATTAAAGTTTCAATAGTGCAGCCTGGTAGTCTAATTAGTGCAATAGTGCCTTTAAACGACAGACAGCTTCAACTGCCCGACAGACGATTCACCAAGCCATCCCACATCTTCATACATCTCGACAGTCACATATTCTCTGCCTCCCGTCTCTCATTAACTAGTTCCAGCGTTCAAAAATTCAAGAGACATTAGCATTCACATACAATTCCGCTTACATACTGATCGATCTTCCTACGCGCTACAACTCTCATCTCGTAAGCTTACATCTCAGAAGTCACACAGCGACTCTCAGGCAGAATCCAGATGCACCTCTGGCGACTGGACCGACGGCCAGTCGCCTTCGCCGGAGGGCCAAGCCCCCAACCGCTCGCGTCGACAGCTCGGTGGCAAGTGCCTCGGAGAGGCATCGGCTCCCCACCAGGTGAACGCGACGCCCAACGCCCAATCATGTGGCCCAATCCACGACACGTCATGGTCACGCGGCGCATTCCAGGGCAACAGCCCTGGGCATCCGATGACCGACAACAATGGCTCGCACCCGACGAACTCTACCGCACCGGCGGGTCGCGCCGTCCCTCAACCTCAGAGACATTCTCAGAGTCACTCCGAGGCTGAGTCAGCGTGCCGGCCGTCGGCACCTTTTGGCTGACCTCAGCGCATACCTCCAGACAATACTGATACGGCGACTCTGCGCTGCAGCCTGGCGTCACAGCATCTGGCCGCGCTTCCGACTGACGCGGTAGAGGGATCACACTGTCTCCGTCTGATCTCAGAGCTAGCTCCGGTCGCTCGACTCTCAATGCTGTCCGCAGCACATCACAAGATAATGGTGATCCAGTAACATGTCACCAGACTGCTGAGCCAGCTGCACACAGGCAGCCGACAGATCGGGGCGTTACAGCCCATCTGTCATCGAACAATCCACAACCACAGTAACATTCATCCAACAGTCAATCATTATTATATGTGCTATTACCTTCATAAATCATACATACATCTAAGATACACCTGCATCACAGACTCATTCTTCAACATTGGACACGGAGTATGACATCTGTCATACCTGTCATCCCACACACACACGCACAGCACTCGAGACATATCTGACATAGTGTTGCCACAGTGACAAAACCTGTCACATCACAGTCATACTACTGTCATACCATTAATGTACTTACACACATGCCATTTCACTGTCATCTATACACCTTTCATCTTTCAGTCATGTACACACACACACCTGCCCGACTGTTCCCAGAATAGAATCACTGACATACACCACTCACTGATGGTCACATCACCTCACTGGCATTCACACGGCGGCGGCCTGCATCGAGGTCACGCCGTCAGACGGCGGCGGTGGAAGGGTGTCAGATAGCTATGCACCTTTGCCGGAAATGGGTGGAGTAAAGTCCGCTGTTTGGCCTCCGCGGCGGTCGACGGTAGTGCCGACGTAAGCTGCTCGGCCGACCCGTGGTATGGTGTCTGCCGGTACCTGTCTCAACATTCAGTGGGGTGTACTGTAGGGGAGGGGCTAAATTTCTGGAATTAAAGTGCCCCCACAACCAACTTTTCTACACAACTTTGGCGCTCGCATCGTCGCCGGACTGACTGAGGTATCGTGACGGGGTGGCTGAAGTATCGTGACGGGGTGGCTGAGGTATCGTGACGGGGTGGCTGAGGTATCGTGACGGGGTGGCTGAGATATCGTGACGGGGTGGCTGAGGTATCGTGACGGGGTGGCTGAGGTATCGTGACGGGGTGGCTGAGGTATCGTGACGGGGTGGCTGAGGTATCGTGACGGGGTGGCTGAGGTATCGTGACGGGGTGGCTGAGGTATCGTGACGGGGTGGCTGAGGTATCTGACGGGGTGGCTGGTATCGTGACGGGGTGGCTTATCGGACGGGGTGGCTGAGTATCGACGGGGTGGCTGGGTATCGTGACGGGTGGCTGGGTATCTGACGGGGTGGCTGAAGTATCGTGACGGGTGGCTGAGGTATCGTGACGGGGTGGCTGAGGTATCGTGACGGGGTGGCTGAGGTATCGTGACGGGGTGGCTGAGGTATCGTGACGGGGTGGCTGAAACGCTCTCTGACTTACGATGGCCGAGTGTGGCCCGTATGACAAAAGGGAAAGGCCTACAACTCATGTACAACATTTTCAACGATACAAATGCAGCCAAGCTCATTCGACATGATTTTATCACTCGTCGAGCTATCTCCCAGCGTAGCGCAAGGGCGACTACTGATGGACAGCTCCACATCCCACACACGCGAACTGAATTCGCGAGACGACGGTCATTCGTGCGAGCGCCGAGCTGTCTGCCACCTGATGTGGGAGTGGCGCCTAGCGCGGAGCTGTCTGCCACCTGATGTGAGAGTGGCGCCTAGCGCGGAGCTATCTGCCACCTGATGTGAGAGTGGCGCCTAGCGCCGAGCTGTCTGCCACCTGATGTGGGAGTGGCGCCTAGTGTGTGGCGCCTAGTGGCGCCTAGCGCCGAGCTGTCTGCCACCTGATGTGGGAGTGGCGCCTAGTGTGTGGCGCCTAGTGGCGCCTAGCGCGGAGCTGTCTGCCACCTGATGTGGGAGTGGCGCCTAGCGCCGAGCTGTCTGCCACCTGATGTGAGAGTGGCGCCTAGGTGCCGTACGTAAATTACCAATTGCAAGGTATAACGTGAACTATAAAGCGTTTTGGGACACTCCATTGGCTGGCATTATGCCATATGGCATTAATTATTGTGGCTGACGATTTAGCGAAATGCATGGAAGCCAGTTAGGAAAAAATACATGGGCCACATGAAGGTGTTTCCATTCACAAATGCAGCTTAATTTGATCACTGAGTGTGCACATGATTTTCGGACTCGGCATACCAAGCAATGGTAGCCGTCTATTATCTTGGTGAAAAAAATCAGCATGTTTCCAAAACAGCGCAATGACGCATGGCCGCTGGCATTGTTACACAGAGTCGCTAATTGTGTGCACAACTTAATGGTATGATACCTTTATGTTATCGACAGCCCCCACACGAACACCAAATTCCATCAGGGGCACTTCTCATTCAATCATATAACTCCCACGACGCAGACATACTGACACGCATCACAGACATCACTGATATACCAATCACCATAACACCAGCCGCACACCTCAACACATCACAAGGTACGATATACGCTCGGGAGGTGGCCTGGGTGGCGGAGGAGGAACTGGCTCTCAGGTTTAGGAGCCAGGGATCCCTCCGTCCACAGGCTACCCGCCCCAGCACACAAACAAGACTCACACACTCTTATACTGACTTTCAACACAAGACAGCCACCCACACACGTTAAAACCGGCTACATTAGATACAGGGTCACGCCACGAACACCCCTCCCTCGACGCTGTCGGTTCTGTCAACGATACGGGCACTCGAAGGGGGAGGGGGGTGCCACGACACCAAACCCACCTGCGCAAACTGTGCCGCATCACATGACATAAGCACATGCACCACCAGCACACAACGCTGCGTCGGTTACGGTGGAGACCACACCTCCCGGGACAGGGCCTGCCCTCGGTGGACGAGAGAGGAGATTCTCCGTCTTGTCCACCTAGAGGGCTGGGCCCTGCCGCGGGCAAGGTCGTGGGTCAACAACCAGCAGCCGACGCAGCCCACATAACACCACAACACGGCCACGCACTCTACACAAACACAAACATCTCACACGATTACATCACCTACCAAAGCATCACAGACAGACCCAGAAATCATAATCAGGCCGCAACCCAAAGCACCAAAACAAAACAAACCTCGACACTACTCACCCACCCACTCAACACAGGCACCACCCCAGTACCACAACGCGGAACACGCAACCCATCGCCAATATCAGACCCATCAGAACTATCACTAACACCCCATGCTGTACGCAAAAACATACGCTTCCAACTCGAGACACTCACAGACTCAGACGACGACAATAGTTCAGACAACACCACTGTCACTACCCACGCACCTACAACACGAGCAAACAACAAAACAAACACCACCTCTACCAACAACAAACCACACATACGCGCCAAAACCTCTCGACACTGAACATCTTAACAACTCCCTTCACCTAGTCTCTCCCCACTCTACCCATGATGTGCAAAAGATATTAAAAAAGGAAAACAAAGAAGCAAAACAAAATAAACAAAAACAAAACAAACAAACAAAGCAAAACAAAACAAAACAAAAGAAGTAAAACAAGAGAAAAACAAACTAAAAGGCCAAAACCAGAAAAAATAAAGCAAAGCCAACAAGCACTTAACAAAAAGAAAAAGGAAATAAAGGCCCAAAGCAGTGTATATGTCATGTTTTCTTGCAATGTTCACACACGGCGATGATCCGACCATACCCCCACTCTACACCCCTTACGGCACCGTCCGGACCACTTCTAACAATTCATCTCTGACCACCTAAACAGCCGATATCACCTGACGGTGGCAGGCTGGTCAAATTCAACCAACAACAACAACATTATGTTATCGTTTTTCGCATCCTTCGCTTCGCCATCATCCGACACAAGTTTTCGATTGAAGACGCTGAAAATTGAAAATTGATTGAATTGAATGAAAATTGATTGAAGATTCGACTGAAAATCAACGGTGTGAGAGGTTGGCGATGCTATATGACCCAGCCAGTCGAAAACGTCATAAAAGAACCTAAGTACCTACATACTGGAAATACAAATTTCCCTACGACCCAACGTTGCTGGGAGGAGACTGCCCAGCTCTACCAAATCTTAGAGGGACGAGTCTTAACCCCCCCCCCGATGGAGTTGCCCATGGACGTGATGGGATGCCTGAATGGGACAAGGAATGTGATGATACCTCTCAATGGGACCATAAATGTGATTAGACCTCTCAATGGGATTAGAAATGTGATTAGACCTCTGAATGGGACCAGAAATGTGATGCTGCCCCTGAATGGGATCATGGACGTGATCTTATATTTGGATGTAGTCAAGGATGCTACGATTCCTCTATCCTTTGCACGGAGTTGCATGTGCGATGATGCCTCTCGATTGGTTCAAGGGCGTGAGGACGTCTGTGAACAGGTCAGTGGTGTGTCGATGCTCTTGATGTGTCAGGAGTAGGAGAGCACCTCCATGTGAGCGTGGCTACCACAGCTACGGACTGAATCGTGGATGCGGTAGCACATGCAGATAGTGTTTCACACGTGACAACATTCGCTGTTTTCCAGATGAGCTTCGGGCCGTCGTTCCTGCGGCGGCGCTCGTTTCTTTCCATCATCATCTGCGTACATTTTTGCACCGTCATCATCACCGACGTCGTCACTAGTCTAGAGACCGAGGCAACGGTAGGTCAACGAGTCGGGGTCTTAGCTTGCACGCATGCTCCAACATGCGCTGTGCTGGTGGGTTAGATGATGACGCAGTCCGTACAAGTGATGCACACGCACAGACAGACATACTTACAGACAGACACACACAAACCCACACGGGATCGACTATTCGAAACAGGATGTTGATTATACCGCCAATTTGCCGGGTCCTTTCAGCTGCAAAGCTGCCGCCTTAGGAGACCAACCGATGCGCTGCTGGCCTAACAAGCTGCAGGCTCGACTTATGGAAATGCTGCGCAGCATCGCTGGCCGGCCGGTTGCGAGGTGCACTGCTGTGTCCGGGCTGATCGATGATTCCTGGGAGCTCTGAGCGTCTGTGGGGTAGTGCAGCGATCGATGATTCCTGGGAGCTCTGAGCGTCTGTGGGGTAGTGCAGCGATCGATGATTCCTGGGAGCTCTGAGCGTCTGTGCGGTAGTGCAGCGATCCTGATGGACGGGTTGATGGCGTAAATGCTGGAGGTTACACCACTTTCCGGTGGTTCGCTACGCAGATGATCTCCTTCATTCCACCAATACCAGTTGCCAGCTCCACCAATGCCTGCTGCCAGTTCCGGCAATGCCAGTCCCCTGGTTGCGCTAGCAACCAGGGGAAGCTTATGGGACTAAAGCCCCTCTCCCTCCTGTCATTGAGGCCTGTGCCAATTTTCGGGGCACAAAACGGGCCGAAAATGATCTAGATTGAGTTCGATGGAGGAGTCAAGAAAGATTTCGAGGCCGGGTTGGGAACAAGTGGACCACGGGGTGTTGGAGAGGTCTCTTCCCTTAGCTCTGGAAGGGCCGCATGAAGCTGGAAGGCCTCTTATACGTGAGGCCCACAAATTAATTACCCACCCTATCGCCCCGTCGTCAGGTTCTGGTTGCGCCTCTGACTAATGCATAGCACTTGCAGCAAGTATGAGGTTTGGTTGCAAGCTTCACAGGTCCCCGGCTCCTGATTTCGGACACAATGATCTAGTTCAAACCAAAAGTCAATGGGGTATGTACGGTGCAGAGCTGGTAGTCCAACTTCCTGATTGGAATCCGCGTGGTCAGCACCTCGATGCGATAACATTAGAACACCTGGCACTTGCACTTAACTCGCAGCTGCAAGGCTGGCCTCACGCTGACCTGATCTGCGCCGAGCGATCGGCGCATTGTGCAGCCTGGCCGGGCTTGGCCCTGCTGGTACGTTCAACATTCGTTTCTCCGCCCAGCATGAAGCACACCTGCGGCATACCATAGTTTTTGTCGGCCCCCGTGCATGCTGTGAAGTCGCGGCCTTAAACTCAGCTGATGCTGAGCAGTTGAGGTCGGGCGAGCTTCCTCTTTAATTGGCCTCCTTCGGAGAGTACACCACTAGGTCACCAAGGTCACCACTGTAGACCATGGTGACTTAGTGGCGCGATTCTTTGTATGCAAGCACCCCCACACATACACACATACACACTCATACATATAATTGTATATATATATATATATATATATATATATATATATATATATATATATATGTATGTTGTGCCTTAATTTAACGTGTATTTGCTAGCTTCACATGTGAGCCGGATCGTTACAGGCCGTGCATTGGCGGGATGACTGCCAAGAAGAACTTGATGCTGTCTTGAGTTTATTGAACCGTCTGCGCGAAATCGCGTGTGATATCATTTGCCAGCGAAAATGCAGTATAAATATACAACTGTAGTTGATAGCGAGATGATTTAAGAGGGTCTTCGGACATTGCCGGTATTGCTTGGAGGGACTCGTGTAAGAAGATGTCACTCGGCGTGGGGGCAAGTGCTCCAGAAAGAATCGCCAAAATTAAGAATTTTGCTAGTTTAACCGATATTTCTCCTGAAAATGAAGAAATGTTACGATCACTGGGGTTGGGACAATTGCCGTCCAGCTAACATGCTATTCGAATCCCTGATTGTTTCCTTTTCTGGTTGCCCAACTGGAAGCACGCAGTACACGCGAATTAATTGGACGTCAGCATTTACTTTTCTGGATGATTGCACCATCGACCAATTCCGAAAAAGGACGGCTTGAAAAAAAGCATAAAATTGTTCTCAGTTGTAAAACGAGTTCCAAAGTTAGATGAGTTGATTAGATCAGGGTTAAGTTTATGAGGTAGGGGCAACTTGATGACGTAGAATTAATAGGCTCATGACGTAGGTTCAGTAGGTTTATTATTTCTATCTCCACGGACGTATTGACCTCTTTGCGCAATCCCTCTGTGACGAGAGACACGCTTTGAACCCAAAAATTTTCTTCCGGAGCTTATGAACCCCTCAATACAAATGATGTTTCAATGTCAGGTCAATGGTAGGCATGGGATGCGTCTCGTAAACCGAATCGTGTTCCAATGTCAGGTCACTGGTAGGCAAGGGACGCATCTTGTAAGCAGAATCGTGTTCCAATTGCAGGTCAATGGTTGGCATGGGACGCATACTGGTAAGCGGAATCGTGTTCCAATTTCAGGTCAATGGTAGGCATGGAACGCATCTGGTTAGCCGAATCGCGTTCCAGCATGTGTCTGAGCATTCCGATGCCTACATGACAATCAGTGTCCGAGCGAGAGATTCCCGATCCGTATGCAGCATTGTTGGCGACTCCTGTTCAGACAGTGTCCGTCCCCAGCTGCTGCTGTACATCTCACAGTCAATCTTCATCGCCTGGAGCCTCTTCATTCATGTCACATTTTTGTACATCGGCTACAAGGTTCTGCGCATGCTCAGTGACCTGCCGTCCAGCGCCTTCAATAATGGGACGATAGACACAAATACCAAAGGTGAGTTGGGTGCATTCACACAGATGACTAATGCAAGCCTGCTGCCAAAAAAGAGCACCATGTTCCCTCTCGCTGATCTTGCTATTGAGCGCAAAGCTTCCAAAAATAATATGCTTGTATATCTTCTAATATCATCTATCGTCTAGCAGGGGCGGATCCAGGAATTTGCATGGGGATGGGTCATTCGTCTGGAGGGGCGACATTTCGTCGGGTGGGGGGGGGGGGGCACCATTGATTAAAACAATTTTAAGCGGGTGCACCTGAGCCTTCGGTTATAAAATTCAGGGGGTGCACTTGAGATTCCTGGAATGGCGTCTTTTCTACTCTGAGGAGCGTCTTCGGTTTAACACTTCCAATCCAAGGGAGGTGCAGTGCACCTCCCTTGTGCACTCCCTTGTGATGCATTCCAGGACGCTCCAGTGCACCTGGTGCACTCGAGCGTGCACCAGGCGACCCCTTTACATAATCAAATATGTGGCAGAAACATCGTAATGAGTGGTAGGAACATGTTACGTATTTTGTGATGCTATCATTTTGTTATTTGATTACTTGCGTATCACACACGACAGGTAGCACATGCACTGTACTCGCGCAGCCATCTAAATACTGACAGTACTGCAGTTAAAGTAATTATCGAGGGATGACATTGGACGCCTTTACACTTCCACATGAAGTCTGCCAAGGAGCAACATCGGATGCAACGAGCCTATTTCAACTTTCAAAGTACTGCACTGAACTCTCTGCAGCTTTGTATGGCCTCTCATCTAGAATGCATGTTAGTTAGCACGCAGCGGTGCGCATAAGAGGCGGTGTGGGCGGTTCCCTCCTTCCTTGCGGGGTATTGATTCTTCGGTACTTCTCGAGAGGATGTACTCGAGGGCATGTACCGCCACCATGGCAAAATTGCTTCCACGCTCTCCCTTACATTTCTCCACAACAAAGTTAACCTGCGGAGAGCTGGTGTAAAAATGTAATATCAAATGTTTTTGGTCGTCTCGAAAAGTAGTCCACACCCACATCTTTCATTGCGTCCAACGTTTTGCCACCCTGACACACACACACAGGCACGAATTCACGTACATATACACTTCGAATATCTTTTTGTTGCAAAACTCACACGCTACGATTGACAGGCTATACTAGCGAACCTCTGCGGCCTCTGCGACCCGGCTGGCCTAAAGCTAATTTTCCCTCACTCACTCCCTCACTCACTAACTCACTCACTCCCTCCCTCACTCACTCACTCACTCACTCACTCACTCATTCACTCACTCACCCATGTAGATGGTGCGCACCCATGCGTATTGTTTTGTATGCATTGCAGTGGGAAAGTGCCCTCAATATCGGCTTTGTCTCCAAAAATTGCAACCTTAATACGGGACCTGTGGAGTGTGGCCCTAATCCATTTAGACCTGCCCATTTCCTCCATGTATCTTGCCCCTCCCCCCCCCAAAAAAAACCCGAAATATATGCTCCTGTGCTCACCAGTTATTCTCACGGCACGAACGCAACCAGAGCGATAGAGGCAGGAAAGTTAAGGGTCAGGTAGCCTCAGTGATCTCATCCAAGGCGTCTTGAGGATACGCGGCGCAGCGGAAGGCCAGTTCGGATCGACCTCACCAAGCAGAACCACACGGCTGGCGCCAGCCGAGACAGAATGCCTCCTCGACGATCGACAGATCCTTCATCCAGTTTATTTTGATGAAAATGTTTGCTCTTTTTCCTTTCTGTTCTATTCCTATTTATATCTTAATTGCATCAATGTAACATTTACCCGTCACCCATTCCCCACCGCTACAAAAATACCGAGGAGGACATCAGGCTGCATTCATTCCACGTTCTCTCTCGTCCTTTCCTCGTCCTCCTCCTCTCTCTCTCTCTCTCTCTCTCTCTCTCTCTCTCTCTCTCTCTCTCTCTCTCTCTCTCTCTCTCTCTCTCTCTCTCTCTCTCTCTCTCTCTCTCTCTCTCTCTCTCTCTCTCTCTCTCTCTCCCCCCAGCTCCGCAGCTCCGCGTTTGACTGGGCTCAGGCGATCCCAAGCTGAGCGACCACTATTTGTTCACAATCAGGCTCAGTATGACCGATATTCGCCACACCAACATTGTCTTGGAATTTGAGAAGGACGGATGGGCTCAAATTCAAAGAGCATGTGCACCTCGCCATTGCCCGTTCATGGAGCCGCGCCATCCATTTAACATTGGGAGACATCACCTCAGCAGCGCACACCGACATCTATAAAATTTAAATGTCAAGTGAAAGACACCAGTGCCCTGGGAAAGTCTGGAGTGTCCAAAGGCACCAATCGCACCCCACAGAGCCCACAAAGGGCCCAGGAGGTTATAAGTTATGTTGTGTCTACTTGATACCCTCGAAAATGTGCCTACATAGCATCCTTTGTACTGCATTGACATATTACACTACGTACTGTTCCGGCACATTACACTTTGTGTTGTCAACATGCTAAACTATTGTCTCTACATGCTACGTTTTGCGTTGCGGTTGCACCTTGCTCTTTATATTGCGGTATGCTACCATGGGCGTCGCTACAGTAGGGGATGTGTGAACGCGTTATCCAGTACTTTGGGATATTTAGCAGCATTATACCAATGGCGCTGTATAAAAAATGACCTGACATTTTTATCAGACCCCCCCGCTGTCTCTATTTAGAATCGGCAGCGACGCCCATGCATGTCACGTATTGTGACGTGTGACGTGTCTGCCGGCAACGTCTTGCATCGTGTCGACGCGCGCGTCCCCGGCGGCAGGCATTATGCAGCTGGCCCTGCTGGCGCGCTGCGGCAACATCGCCAGCAGCGTCATCACCTCTGCCGGCCAGACGAGCGCCGTGACACCCAAGATCCGCATCACCGACGAGAACGAGCGCACCGTCAGCTACCACAGCGATACAGCCGTCACGCCCGTGGAGCCAGGTGGGAGCCTTCGCAGGCAACCCGACACTATTGTCGTCAGCTGCCACAGCGACACAGCCGTCACGCCCGTGGAGCCAGGTGGGAGCCTTCGCAGGCAACCCGACACTATTGTCGTCAGCTGCCACAGCGACACAGCCGTCACGCCCGTGGAGCCAGGTGGGAGCCTTCGCAGGCAACCCGACACTATTGTCGTAGCTGCCACAGCGACACAGCCGTCACGCCCGTGGAGCCAGGTGGGAGCCTTCGCGGGCAACTCGACACTATTGTCGTCAGCTGCCACAGCGACACAGCCGTCACGCCCGTGGAGCCAGGTGGGAGCCTTCGCAGGCAACCCGACACTATTGTCGTCAGCTGCCACAGCGACACAGCCGTCACGCCCGTGGAGCTAGGTGGGAGCCTCGCAGGCAGTCCGACACTGGTGGGTTAAGGTGGAGGCTTCGCAGAATGATTGGTGTTGCCAAAATGTAATTAAATCATTTTGCGTTCATGTACCGGCATAAACGGAAAACTAAGTCATGAAAATGATTAGTGTTGCATCGGCCGAACCAAATACATAGGCGTTCCCATCAATGATGAAGGTCTGATGTACTCTGATCTATTAAGCAATATTTGTCTCTTTCTTTGAAAGGAGTTTGGCGGCCTTTCGAAATTCAGGACTTGAATACCAGTGTTGGGCGTCCATTATGAGCGGCAAGTATTTGTGTTGAATGGCCACTGGCGGATCTAGCCCACCGGTTTGGGGTGGGCCAACTTTCGGTATTCGGCGTCACCCCCCCACCCCTCCCCCTCCCCAGTGGCGTACCTAGGAATTGCATCAGGGGAGGGGTCGAAAGGATTTGGAGGGTGCCCATTATCCCACTATTTTTGGTTAAAAGCACCGGATTTCGACCACTATTTGGCAAAAGGGCCCATTAAAAAAAAAATAATGACAACATAATTTCCTGTGTAGGGGCCACCGCCTACCTCCACCGTTTCTAAGTTACCGGATTTTTGTTCTTGTTTACCAAAAACGTTCACGTTCACGTTCAACGTCTCGTACCACGTTAACGTTCGTGCACGTGTACACACTGGTGGATCCGATTTTGTCAACTTTTGCTGTAAGCAGAACTTGAGCAGCATGGAACCTACGATATTGGCTTCCAAACAATTTTTTTAAACCTTTTAAATTGGAGATTATTTCATTCAGACGTTATTTTTTACCTCGGCAAAGGCTACTGCATTTTAATTTCGTTTACTTCTGTTGGTTTCGGGGGGAGACACTATGGCCCCCCTTTTAAGCCCTTCGGGGGGGGCATGGCCGGAATGGCCCCTCCCTGGATCCGCTAGTGTGAATGGCAACACAAATATTTTGGCTGGTACTGCCCTGGAATACCAAAAGTACCCAAGCCTCTACTTCTGCAGGCGAGAGCCTTCGCAGGCACCTCGACGCTATTGCTGTTAGTGCACAATAGTAACATAGTATGCATACTAGTGCAGGACAGTGGATCATGCACTAGCATGTGCATATACACCATGTACATGCACATATATGTCATATCGTCGTGCATGATGCGCGTCGCCACGATATAAATCCCTTTCTGAGAAGAGGGTGCAAGAGAACATCTTCCACCCCAATGTCGATTGACTTCTCTGACCTTAAGTGAAAATTCAAGTGTTGCACTACGTCCCATTCGGATCTCGACTTTTGTGTCCAATGTATCCCCTCCAGGTTTATATTGTGGCCGTCCTGAATTTTCACATTCGTACGCCAGGCACACACGATAAGCACCTACCCTGAGTACCACAATGCCCAGTTGAAATTGAAACCCAATCCACACGACACTGGAAGGTGTGCGCCCCATTTCGTGCGGAAAGTGCACTAACAGACCGGCAGAGCCGCATGTCTCTACACGCTACAATTCGCTCCATAATGGACTGTTGATGCAGCTCTCCGCACCTTCGAGGTAATCGCCTCCGGACAGAATACAAAACAGTGCTGGACACTGAACCAGAGTCGCGCCAAGTGTAAGCTGACCCAGCCTGAGCCGCATAATTCTGGCGTCTGCTGGTGGTCAGGATCTGCGATTGGCCATGTGCTCGGCCCAGGATCTGCGATTGGCCATGTGCTCGGCCCAGGATCCGGTCCTTCGGTACACATATTGCTGCACGGCGCAGCCACGAACCGTAGCAGGCGCCTGGGGCCGCGCCGCTGGCCATTACCGCCTGGGGCCGCGCCGCTGGCCATCACCGCCTGGGGCCGCGCCGCTGGCCATTACCGCCTTAGGCCGCGCCGCTGGCCATCACCGCCTGGGGCCGCGCCGCTGGCCATCACCGCCTGGGGCCGCGCCGCTGGCCATCACCGCCTGGGGCCGCGCCGCTGGCCATTACCGCCTGGGGCCGCGCCGCTGGCCATTACCGCCTGGGGCCGCGCCGCTGGCCATTACCGCCTGGGGCCGCGCCGCTGGCCATTACCGCCTGGGGCCGCGCCGCTGGCCATTACCGCCTGAGGCCGCGCCGCTGGCCATTACCGCCTGGGGCCGCGCCGCTGGCCATCACCGCCTGGGGCCGCGCCGCTGGCCATCACCGCCTGAGGCCGCGCCGCTGGCCATTACCGCCTTAGGCCGCGCCGCTGGCCATTACCGCCTGGGGCCGCGCCGCTGGCCATCACCGCCTGAGGCCGCGCCGCTGGCCATCACCGCCTGAGGCCGCGCCGCTGGCCATTACCGCCTGGGGCCGCGCCGCTGGCCATTACCGCCTGAGGCCGCGCCGCTGGCCATCACCGCCTGGGGCCGCGCCGCTGGCCATCACCGCCTGAGGCCGCGCCGCTGGCCATTACCGCCTGAGGCCGCGCCGCTGGCCATCACCGCCTGAGGCAGCGCCGCTGGCCATCACCGCCTGAGGCCGCGCCGCTGGCCATTACCGCCTGAGGCCGCGCCGCTGGCCATCACCGCCTGAGGCCGCGCCGCTGGCCATTACCGCCTGGGGCCGCGCCGCTGGCCATCACCGCCTGGGGCCGCGCCACTGGCTATCATCGCCTTCCTATCTTACATATTTTGCTCGCCTTTAGTCTTGTATTGGTCAGAAGTGTGAATTAATCGAGTGAATATGAACTTGCACCCGTTTAGTTACCTATCTATACGGCACAGACATCAGTACGGACGTGAGCACAGACGTGTGTACAGACGTGAGTACAGACGTGAGTACAAACATGAGTACAGACGTTAGCATAGATGTGAGTACAGATGTGGGTGCACACGTGAGTACAGACGTGAGTACAAACATGAGTACAGACGTGAGTACAAACATGAGTACAGACGTGTGTACAGACGTGTGTACAGACGTGTGTACAGACGTGAGTACAGACGTTAGCATAGATGTGAGCACAGATGTGGGTGCACACGTGAGTACAGACGCGAGCACAGACGCGAGTACAGACGTGAGTATAGAAGTTAGTAGTGAAGCTAGATAGCCGTCGCGATGCACCGGAACATCTCCAATTGCCTGGTGCTGCTGGCGGTGGTTCGGATGCTGGTTCTGACCGCTGGTGCTGCTGGAGGTGGTTTGGATGCTGGTGCTGACCGCTGTTGCTGCCGATCGTCCGACTGACTTTGTCCCCCTCCGAAGCCAACTACCACCGGAGCGTGTCACCAACCGAATTTGTCACCAAGCCTCCAGACACAGTCCCACTGGTGCTACACAACGGCACCCATCACCGCCTGCTCAGCCACGTCCCGTTGACCTTGACCCCGGACGCTGCGTCGTTACTCACCGCTGCAGACGCGGCGACGGCGCATGCAGGCGGGGGTGCAGGAGCGGCCAGTTATGGGGATCGCCCCGTGATCAATACTGGAATCAATTATGCATGGTTTCCATCATAGTGCAATAATTACTTCCGGAGGTCCTACCTCTTCGGCACGAGATTTGTAATATGGGAGCCGATATTATAATGCTTTCTGAGACCTGGCGGAAGCCGCGCGTGCCAGACCAATTGGTGCGCTTCCCTGATTATCATCTGGTTAGGCCAGACTGACCAGACGGTCGAGGATATGGAGGTGTGGGACTACTCATTCGTGACGGATATCAAGCTAAAATATATCCCAAAATTTACCTTGACAACCTAACTACGAAACTAGACTCACTTTTGGTCCAGATTAACGCTCTCCGTGATCGTGGAATTATGTTCTATTTTGTCTATCCACACCCCTCTGCAGTCGGTAGTCAACAAGCTGCTGACCTCAGTTAACTGTAACAGTTTTTGACTAGGCTGTGTGGCTTGCTAATTCTCGAGGGTGACCTCAACTGACATATGTATAATTGAGGGTAGTTCGGCCGGAGCCTCGTTCACCGAATTACTTCGCAGGTATTCACTGATGCAATTAATCCATAAAGCTAGTGCATAAATCATTATCACTGTCGGGTTCAATATGAGATGTTATTGCTACAAATTCTGCTAACGCTGGTATGCGATGAGGCATGCACACATGTAACCCTGGTCTTCATCAGCTTACCCGTGCCTTTGTTTCGTGCTATGAGATGTCGCCCACCTCCCGCTTCAATTTATAGCCCGAACTTGAACAAATATTGAAATAGATGCATTAGTAGTCGATTTAAATAATTTTAACTGATCTCCAAGCTTTCCTGCGGATGATGAGTCTTGACAGCGTAGCTATTTTCACGAGCTTTGTTGCGTGCCCTTGACGTGCTCCATACCCCTTGTCATGTTGCGTGATGCTCACCCACCTCCAATAGCCGATAAACAAAAACGTCTATTAGCCCACTAGCACGCTGCTCGGGCGAGCGGGAGCTGTACGGCGAGCTAAGCCGCCGCTGTTGTCCTGCGGGGAGCACGGCCTGTACGGCGAGCTAAGCCGCCGCTGTTGTCCTGCGGGGAGCTGGCCTGTACGGCGAGCTAAGCCGCCGCTGTTGTCCTGCGGGGAGCACGGCCTGTACGGCGAGCTAAGCCGCCGCTGTTGTCCTGCGGGGAGCACGGCCTGTACGGCGAGCTAAGCCGCCGCTGTTGTCCTGCGGGGAGCACGGCCTGTACGGCGAGCTAAGCCGCCGCTGTTGTCCTGCGGGGAGCACGGGCTGTACGGCGAGCTAAACCGCCGCTGTTGTCCTGCGGGGAGCACGGCCTGTACGGCGAGCTAAGCCGCTGCTGTTGTCCTGCGGGAAGCACGGGCTGTACGGCGAGCTAAGCCGCCGCTGTTGTCCTGCGGGGAGCACGGCCTGTACGGCGAGCTAAGCCGCCGCTGTTGTCCTGCGGGGAGCACGGGCTGTACGGCGAGCTAAACCGCCGCTGTTACCCCATACGGGATATGACTGGATAATTCAGCGCGTTGCACGGGCCAATATTAGCTCCTTGTATTACTGTGTTCGAACCATTATCACAGAAAAATAAAATCCAATAGGTCGCCCGGCATTGATCCGGACACACTCAACAAATGCATTGCTGAAGTGGGCGTCAGCACGGCGGCGGCCGTAGCCGCGGCGGCCCCTGCCTCCGCCGCTGCGCCGCCTGTCCGGCTGCCGCGGGTCAGGACGGCGGCCGTAGCCGCTGCGGCCCCTGCCTCCGCCGCTGCAACCCCTGCCTCCGCCGCTGCGCCGCCTGTCCGGCTGCCGCGGGTCAGGACGGCGGCCGTAGCCGCGGCGGCCCCTGCCTCCGCCGCTGCGCCGCCTGTCCGGCTGCCGCGGGTCAGGACGGCGGCCGTAGCCGCAGTGGCCCCTGCCTCCGCCGCTGCGCCGCCTGTCCGGCTGCCGCGGGTCAGGACGGCGGCCGTAGCCGCAGTGGCCCCTGCCTCCGCCGCTGCGCCGCCTGTCCGGCTGCCGCGGGTCGGCACCGTCCGATTCACAGTGTGGCCGGTGAGCCCGGCAGAACTTCACCAACGCACATTGGGGAAATTGCGGTTTAGCCTGAATTAATTCCTAGCTGGCATGCCGTTGGCCAGAGCGCCGTACAACTTTGGATACCAGTAGAATGGTCGATTTGACACATTTTCACGCCAGAAAAAGCTTCCTGTCAGGCCAGGTCACAGAGTTATGACATCATAACGATAGGTCTGCACGGTTATGTGTGTGCTGTAGGTGATTTCGTGTTGTAGTCCGCCGTATTGGCGTAATTGTGAGCCCAAGATTGGTCATGCTGGTCAGATACGGCTGTCAAGAGCCAGGTATGTCATCAGGTCACTGGTGAGCGTAATCTCAGATTGCTGATGAACCATTTGACCTGGCGTGACCCGACGTTCTTGGCGTCGATCTATAAGCGTTGCATGCGTTGATGCGTTGTAATTGGCATCTGGCTCATGAAAATATGTAAAATCAACACGATCTACATCAATTCACGCCACCATGACATTTTCTAACTTGACATTAACGGACATAATTTGACTTGACATTACCTTTGAGTGGCCTTGATCCATGTGTGACTTCTTGCGCATCTGACGCAAACATCGAGACGGATCGTTTGAAACCGGTTTCAAAGCTTTCCGAACAAAATTGTAGCTTTTAGATCGATTCAAAGCAAACTCTACTAACCGGCCAGATTTAACAACTTTTGACCACCCCTTTGATGTCACAGGTCACCGAATTAGGATCAACCGGGGTGTTTTGAGATGTGACGTGACAAGTGTACGAGAACGCACGTTTGATGTTTGCTCTTATGTGGCTGATCAGGTGACAAGCACACAGACATGGCTTACTTCACGTATATGTTTCACAATATACCAACACAAACACATCACACTCAATACAGTAGAGGTAAAACACTCTCCGTTCACTCATCGCTGTTGCTGTCGCCGTCACTGTTCGTTCATCGCTGCTGCTGTCGCCGTCGCTGCTGCTGCCAGTGGCGTCGCCACGAAATTCTTCCAGCGGGGCAAGGTCGGAAGGGGGCCGCCTGTTCCCCGCAAGGGGGCCTCCATTGTGTTAGAGCCTCATATTGTTTTTAGGCTCTTACTATGGTTCGAGAATGCAGAGCATGGTGCATCATTTACTCAAAACGCAATAGCACTAATCATTTTCGCTGAAAACTGGGCCATACCAGGGTATTAATAAGTAATATTTGGATAAATACATAAGTGCCAAAACAAACCAACGTCTCAATGCTTTCTCGAATCTTCCCGCTGGCCTCTAGATTGCAGCGAGCTGGCGGGGCTGGTGCTAAGCATATCTTACAGATATCTGCCATTGATCAACCCACTTTTAAGTCCTCAAAGTCTAACTGAATATAGCTAGATTGATCACTACTGTTATTTATTCCCACCAGCTTCATGTCATAAGCAAAGCTTGAACGATCATTTCTCAGTCCTAGGACGACAATTTCCCAAAGGTGACAACGAGAAGTGGATTGCATTGGTTTTCTGAGCGCCATCTTAGGAATTTGTTTATTTTTATAACATTTGGTGCTGACTGCAAGGCAACTGTCACACGTGCTAAAATATATCCTCAGCGAATAAATTCACGGCAAGAACAAGCATTGAACAGCAATGCATAAATGACAATGCAACAATGCAACAATGGCAGTGCATACATAATGCATACATAACCTTCAAATTCCACGCCGTCACGCCCATCGTTTTCGCTGTGCTGTACCGTTTTGTAAATGACGTTGAGAAGGTATGGAAGCTGGGAAGCTCTAATCATGCAGGCTGTAATAACAGAAAAGAAGTTTGTTGGAAGAAAATGCATTTTAAAACATCATTCATCCCATTTTATATGGGGCATGAATGTTGTATTGTATGCTTGTGAGGGGTAATTTGTCCCCTCAATGTTGGTTTGCCCCATGGACGTATGTTTCGGAAAATTATTGAGGGACCAGTGGAGTATCTATATGTGCGTCAAGTAGGAGGGGGCAAACGGATTTGCATTGGGGGGGTGGGGGCACCTACGCCCATTAAAAATCCTTGGATTTCGACCGCTATTTTGTCAAAGGGGACATTTCGAAATAATATAATTAGTTATCAGCTAAATTGTCTTGTGGAGGGGCCTAATCTACCACTATGGTTTCTGATTGGTCGGATTTGAACCCTAACACCACCACCCAGTTCTAAGGTTTTCTTTTGGTATCCCTTGATAAGCTACCTCACACTGCTGAAATTACACCTATACCACAAAACCGGATCGGTATCCCCAAAAATCAAGCTGGAGCCCTCCAAAAAAGGAGGGATTCCAACAAATAAATGTCCGGGTCAGGAAAATGGCCCTGGAGCACCGAACATTGTATTTCCAGATGCCTTCAAAAATTGCGTATGGCACCGAAAAGCATACCGGATCTCGACAAATCGAGGAGGGATACAAAAACATGGCGCCAGAGGCTCGAAAAATCAGGCCGGGATTCGGACTTTAAAAAAAACCGGAGAAGATCCACAAAAATCGCGCTGAGTCCAGAAAGCTTGCGTTGGGTCTCCGGAACCACGCGCCTGGGCGCGATAAGTCGCGCTGGGACCCATACAAATCGCACCGAAGCCCCAAAATCGTACTGGGGCCCCACAAATGCGCGTCAGAAGCCCCAAATATACACCGCGGGACCCTAAGAGTACAACGGTGCCCGAAAATACAACTAACCCCCCAAAGCGCACCGAGTCTCCCAAAAAGCGATAGGGCCTTAAAACATGCATTGCAGCCAATAAACATACCGGGAGTTCTAAAAAAATATACACTGCAAGCTCGCAAGGCGCACAGGGGCCATGAGAACGCACAAGGGCCTGAAAAAGAGGTTGGGGCCACAAAGGCAACATGGTTCCAAAACGTACAAAACGACCGGGAGCTAAATAAACACATCGGGATCTTCGAAAACGCCCTGACACGTAAAAAATACTCGGTGCACAAAAAAGCAACAAAGCCCTAAAACGAGCAGGGTTTCGAAGATGTACTAGGCCCATAACTTCAATTTAAAATGTATTACCCACCACTTTAAAATACAAAATTTCAGGCATTCCAGTTCATAGCACCCGGTCGCCACGACGGCAACGTCAGTGCACGTGCACACCCATCTTTCGTATTCGGTGCATTCGCCACACTTCGTGCGATGCTACGGTTTCTGCTAGGCCTTCTGCGTTTTGCTAATAGCTGCCACGTGATAGACTTGCGCCATATTTGACGTAATGGAATGCTTCGTATGGGCGTTTGTTGCGAAAAGTCGATTGATTAAATTCGATCATTAGTTTCCTACTTCCCACATTTTCTGATAGTTATGAAATGCGGTTTTCGCTGTGCTTTGATGCACTTCATATATTTGCTGATATCCTCCCAGATTGGCTACCGAACCGAGGCCCTGCCTCAGCGTTCTTTTTTGGACCCGTTGCGTCTTTCTTGGTCTATGATTGTGTATTATGGCTCCAATCCATTTTTATTAGGGGCCTAAACATTTTCGAACCCCTGCTCGTTTTAGGGTTTGTTGCATTTTTGTGCACCGATAATTGTTTTGACGTGTCAGGGCGTTTTCGAAGATCCCGATGTGTTTATTTAGCGCCAGGTCTTTTTGTTTGTTTTGGAACCATGTTGCCTTTTGCGGCCCCAGCCACTTCTTCAGGCTCTTGTGTGTTATCATGACTCCTGTGTGCCTTGAGAGCTTCCGGTGTATTTTTTAGACCTCCCGGTATGTATATGTATGGCTGCAACGCATATGTTAAGGCCCTGTCGCTTTTTGTGAGACTATGTGCGCTTTGGAGGGCCAGCTGTATTTTCGGCCCCCGTTGTGCTCTTAGGGTCCCGATGTGTTTATTTTGGGCTTCTGACGCACACTTGTGGGGCCCCAGTACAATTTTTGGGCTTCGGTACGATGTTTCTAGTTCCCAGAGCGGCTCATCGCGCCCAGGCACGTGTTTCTGGAGACCCAACCCCAGTTTTCTGGGCTCAATACGATTTTTGTGAATATTTTCTGACTTTTTTTGAAGTCCGAACCCCGCCTGATTTCTGGAGCCCTTGGCGCCATTTTTTTGTATCCCACCTCGATTGTTCGAAATCCGGTTTGTTTTTCGGTGCCGTACGCAATTTGTGAAGGCATCTGATAATATGTTCGGTGCTCCAGAGCCATTTTTTTACCTGGGCATTTAGTTGTTGGAATCCCTCCTTATTTTGGAGGGCTCCGGCTTGATTTTTTTCCGATACCGATCCGGTGTTTGTGGTCACACTGTGCTTACGTGTGGCCCTAGACGCCAATTTTTGAGAGCCTCGACGGGACTACCGATGGAAATTGTGGGTCCCGAGCGCGATATTTGGGGGGCCCGGTTCGAGTTTGTGGGACGCGTTGTATTTAGCTGTGGCCCCAACGCGATTTTGGCGGTTCCTGTTGCAATTTTTCGGGCCTCGGAGCGAGTTTTCCGGGGCTCGCCGTATTTATTTGGAGACCCATACGCGAATTCTGGTGGACCGACGCAAATTTTGGTGGCCCCAGCGCGATTTTTGAGGCCCCGGCACGATTCTTTGGAGCTTATCCCTCTCAGGATGGAGGGGGCATTTGCCCCCTTTGATATAGCACTGCGGCCACTGAAGGAGTTTTTTTGTTGTCCCAGAGTGACATGCCGGATAAGGATTGATTTTTTGGGTAGCTGCAACTTTTGGGGCCCCGGCGCGACCTTCTGGGCCTCCAGTGTCATTTTCAAGGGCTGCGACGCGACTTTTGTAAGTCCAATGTGGTCTTTTGGGCCCCGACGTCATTTTCTTGGATCCCTAGCGCGCGCTATAGCGGACTCGACACTTTTTGGGGGTCCAATGCGTTTTGGGGGCTTTTGGCGTCATTGTTGGGCCCCCAGAGTGATTATCCATGTCCGGATTGCTTTTCGTTACTCCGGCTTCATTTGTTTTGGTCCCAATGAGACTGTTGGGGCACGGTACTACCTGTCGTGCCCCTGGCATGATTTTCGTGGTCCGGCCATGATTTTTTGGTACCCCAGGCCCAGCGTAATTTCCGGGGGCCTCGGCCGGATCTTTTGGGGCCCATATCGTGATTTTAAAGTACCCAGACACGACTCCTACTATTTCTTAGGGGTTTCTTCTTGCAAATTATAGGCCTCCTGTCGCGTCTTAAGGGTCTCGTCTCATTTCCTAGAGGCTTTTTACCGGTTTTCGACGTCTCCTTGTGTGTCCTACCCTCCTCCATATTCAATGGTCCTCCTCTCCCGTCTTGGAGGGCCTCCTCTTGCATTCTGGGGCCCCTTTAACATGACATGGGGCTTCCTCTCATCTTCGAGGAGTATTCTCTGCCAAATTAGGGGCCTCCTGCCACGCCTCGTGGGCTTCCTCCTTTATCCTGGCAAAGCCTTACCCGTCTTGAGGGATCTTCAATTTTGGTAACCTCACCTCCTTCCATACCTGCTACCACTCCCATCTTAAGGGCCTCCTCTCATTTCCTGGGAACTCTTTTCGGTTTTCGGGGCCTCATTTGTTCCTGGAGACCTACTTCTTCTTGAGGGACTCCTCTCGAGTCCGGCAGGTGCCTCATTTCTCTTCTAGAGGCCTTCATTTTCAAATTAGGGGCCTCCTCTCACGTCTTGGGGACCTCCTGCTCTGCGTGTGAATTCGATCTTTACCCATCTTAGGGGTGGTCTCTTATCTCCTGGTGGACTCCTCTTCTCTCCCAGGCGCCTCCTGTGCCAAATTACTGGGAACCTTTCCTATCTTAGTGGCCTTGCTATTTCCCGGGGACCTTCTTAGCCGTCTTCGAGCCTTCTTTTCCGCCTGGGAGCCATCTCTCTTATCCAATGGCCTTTCTCTCCTATTTTAGGGGCCTCCTCGTTCATCATGGGTTCTCATTTCCAATCTTGTGTCGTTCTCTTCCGAATTAGGTGCCTCCTGCCACGTCTCTGGATCATCCTTTTCTATCTCGGTGGAACCTCACCCGTTTGGGGCCTGCTTTTGCGTCTCCGAAACCTCATCTCATATTCACTGGCTTCCTTTTCCGTCTTAGGGCCTCCTCTCATATTCTGGGGCCTCCTTTGCAATCCTGGTTTCCTCCGTGCCATTTTTGACACTCTCTTGATTTCTGGGGACTCCTACCCTCTCCTAGGTGACTCCTTTTTCAAATTAGGGGCCTCCTCTCACGTCATGGGGGCCTCCTTATCTGTGTTTGGAGCCTCATTATCCTCTTAGCAGGGTGCTTTGCGTCCTAGTCCTAGATCTTCTCTTCTAGGGCCCTCCTCTGCCAACATATGCGCCTCATCTGGCTGGTCTCGGTGTCCTTCTCTCATTCCTGCGGAGACCTTCTTACCCGTCTTGGGGCCCCTATTGCGTCCGGAGAAATCTCCCCTATCATGTCTTAATTGTATGTTGCAGGGGCATCCTCTTCCGTCTTGGGGGCCTCGTTTTCAAAATTAAGAATATCCTGCCACCCATCGGAAGCCTTTTCGTCCAACCTGGGTGGCTTCTTGCCCGTCTCGGTGGCATCCTTTCCGTCCTGAGGGCCTCCTTTTCGTGCTGGGGGCCTCCTTTCCGTCCTGAGGGCCTCCTTTTCGTGCTGGGGGCCTCCTTTCCGTCCTGAGGGCCTCCTTTTCGTGCTGGGGGCCTCCTTTTCGTCCTAGGGGCCTCCTCCCAATCTCTGTTCTACGTTTGGGGGCTTCCTTTGCGTCCTGGGGGCATTCTTTTCGTCTTGGGGGCCTCCTTTTCGTCCTGGGGGCCACCTGACAATCTCTGTTCTACGTCTTAGGGGCCTCCTTTTCGTCCTGGGGCCTCCTTTTCGTCATGAGGGCCACCTCCCAATCTCTGTTCTACGTCTTAGGGGCCTCCTTTTCGTCATGGGGGCCTCCTTTTAGTCCTGGGGGCCTCCTCCCAATCTCTGTTCTACGTCTTGGGGGCCTCCTTTGCGTCCTGGGGGCATCCTTTTCGTCCTGGGGCCTCCTTTTCGTCCTGGGGGCTACCTCCCAATCTTTGTTCTACGTCTTATGGGCCTCCTTTTTGTCCTGAGGGCCTTCTTTTCGTCCTGAGTGCCTCCTTTTCGTTCTGGGACCTCCTTTTCGTCCTGGGGGCCTTATTTTCGTCCTGGGGGCCACCTCCCAATCTCTGTTCTACGTCTTAGGGGCCTCCTTTTCGTCCTCGGGACCTCATCCCAATCTCTGTCCTAAGTCTTGGGGGCCTCCTTTTCGTCCTTGGGTGCATCCTTTTCGTCCTGGGGGCCTCCGTTTCGTCCTGGGGGCACCCTTTTCGTCCTGGGGGCCTCCTTTTCGTCCTGGGGGCCTCCTTTTCGTCATGGGGGCCTCCTCCCAATCTCTGTTCTACGTCTTAGGGGCCTCCTTTTCGTCCTGGGGGCCTCCTTTTAGTCCTGGGGGCCTCCTCCCAATCTCTGTTCTACGTCTTGGGGGCCTCCTTTTCGTCCTGGGACCTCCTTTTCGTCCTGGGGGCCTCCTTTTTGTCCTGGGGGCCACCTCTCAATCTCTGTTCTACGTCTTAGGGGCCTCCTTTTCGTCCTGGGGACCTCATCCCAATCTCTGTCCAACGTCTTGGGGGCCTCCTTTTCGTCCTTGGGTGCATCCTTTTCGTCCTGAGGGCCTCCGTTTAGTCCTGGGGGCACCATTTTCGTCCTGGGGGCCTCATTTTCGTCGTGGGACCCCTTTTTCGTCCTGGGGGCCTCCTCCCAAGCTCTGTTCTACGTCTTGGGGCCTCCTTTTCGTCCTGGGTCCTCTTTTTCGTTCTGGGGGGCCTCATTTTCGTCCTGGGGGCCTCCTCCTAATCTCTGTTCTACGTCTTGCGGCCTCATTTTCGTCATGAGGGCCTCCTTTTCGTCATGGGGCCTCCTCCAAATCTGTTCTACGTCACTTATAGAGACCTGATTATATTTCCTGGGGGCCTCATCAGTCTTGAGGCCTCATTGACAGCATGATCTTCTGTCCCGTCGGCCTCCTTGCTCACCTTTTTTCCTGTGCATTTGCGGATAGGGGCCTCCTCAAATTTCAGGGGGGCGATTTCCCCCGCTGCCCCACCGGTGGCGACGCCTTTGGCTGCTGCTGCTCCTGCTGCTGCTGCTGCTGTCCCTGCCGATTGCGACACGAATGCTGTCACCCATATGTTCCGTCTCGGGGGCAAGAAGCTGGCGCTCAGCCAACAGGGTCAGGGTCTCCGGCAGCAGCCTCCCCTGGTGATTGGCGCATGTGCCTCGTCGGCGCTGCAGGTTCAGGCTGCTCAACAAGGGGTCGCTGGCTACCATGAGGTAGGCGAGCATGTCGAACATCGCGTGGAGGCGCGAGTTATTCCTAGTATGCCGCAGCGTGCACTGTCGGACGCGCTTGTTGGTGGAATCGGTAGCTTCCTCCATCATGCCGGTTGGGAGATGGCACAACTCGACGACTTCTGTTGAGTGGGTCAGTGAAGGGTAGTGGACATGAGATACCACCCATACAGGGCCACGTAGCGCTCAGCTGTGCGCTGGCAAAAGCCGGACAGGGCACAGCTTGTCCTTGTGGAAGCAGCTGGTGGTCTGCGGGATGATGTAGATATCCTTGATCAGTTGTTAGTCTACCCCAGTGCAGGCGGCGAAGTCCACTGGTGAGCGGAAGGCACCACGGGCGGTGTTGCAGTCATTACAGTTCCCGATATCACCGGAATGGGGCTCGTCCACCCGGAGGTCCATCTTCTGCTTGAACGCCGCCTTCACTTTTTCCTTCCGCTGCTGACACTGCGGTCTGTCCTCAGCTGACATCCCCTTCTTCAGCTGACAGCCCATTATTCACCGGCATCCGGTAGCTGATGTGGAGCAGGCACCGAAAGCGCCGGATCCAGCAATGGAGGGGGTTCAGCCCACACTCCAAGTAGCTGGCGGGCAACGCAGCGACAGCCCTGAGGCCGCGTGGCCGACCGCGCGACGTGTTAAAGACCGACACATGTTTGAAACTGAATAATTCGTCCGATCGCAAATGGTCGCAACGAAATCAGGTTGGATCATGACTAAGACATACGGAGATTTGAATGGCGTATGTTTTGTTGCGTCAACTCGCGTCGAACACCGTGGATTTTCTCCATCTTTCAAAAAACGCTTTCGAAGTAATGATCTCTGGACTCCATACTGAAATTGAAGGCAATTGAATGGCAATGGGATTCAATGAAATTATGTTGTGTGTATATCGATACGATTCCAATGAGGATAGCTATTAGATGATACACTTGTTTCACTTGAACATCAACCATAGCCCAGTACTGAAGGCATCCAATGTACGGCCTATTTGCGCGTGCTCCCGGGCAATGCTGTCGGCATCACGTGATGCTTGGCTTGAAGCCAATATTCCAACCCACGTCTTACAGATAAGCTAAAATGAGCCCCATATCTGAAAACTACCAACATTTTGACATAAGTTGCAGCCAAAAAGGTGAAAAGGGCAAGGAACAACATTCATTGAATTTTTTCCGACTAAATCACAATTTTCCCCACTGTATAACGGTGACTGCCTTGGGCGCCAGTGCGTGGTGCGGGCGGCGCTGGCCGAGTGTCAATGAGTTTTCTAAAGAAGTGAGTCCTCTTGGAATATAGTACTTTGCTTAACGCATACCAACCTGGTTACTGATATTTTCCCGGCCAACTAGAAAATCGCTATCGTACAGCTCATATGCAAATTGTCGGCTGCACTTACAAACCCACCAAATGTCCGGCCAATCCCAATAGTGCCTTACAAACCCACCAAATGTCCGGCCAATCCCAATAGTGCCTTACAAACCCACCAAATGTCCGGCCAATCCCAATAGTGCCTTACAAACCCACCAAATGTCCGGCCAATCCCAATAGTGCCTTACAAACCCACCAAATGTCCGGCCAATCCCAATAGTGCCTTGCATAGGACAAATTGTCCAGCGGTTTGTCCATCAACATTTCTCGGAATATTTCAACTCAGATTACCTCTTCGTCCCTATACAGAATGGATTCGGTAGATTCCACTCCAATGAAGCTGCGCTCATTACGACGAACTTCTTCAGGCTATGGACCATGGAGAAACTACCCTTCTGGTTTTGTCGATTGTAGTAATTGCTTTTATGTGATCGAACATGAAAAATTGGCTACAAAATTCAGAAGCTTATGGAATTGATAGCATTTGATTTCGGGGTTACCATTCTGAACGCGTCCATCAGGTGTGTGGATGCGCTGCCGTGCGAACTGCACGGGAGCCGAGCTCTGCAAGACGGACAGCGTTTGCTGCACCGATTGGAAATTGAATCGGGGTGTATCGAGGGACTTACCGCGGTTCCTTCACCTTCAATATTTTACTCAGTGACACAAATATTTACATAGACAGCGGTGTCAGTATTACATTGTACTGACAGCACCCAACTACTTGCTTCTGTAAGAAAAAAATAAAAAGCCGATCATGTTCGACGGATGGAAATTACCCTTGAAATCTTATATAAATGGTTGAGTTAAAATCAAACAGAATTCAACCCCGACAAAATACAGCTCATAGTATTTGGCACTAGAGAAATGTTACTCAGCCTTTCCGAAGTCACCTCGAACACAGCTAATCGCTGAATCACACGCGAATGCAAGCGTGTGAAATTGGGGTTAACCGTGCTCGGCACAGCCTTCCCCGTGTTATACTTCGTGCGATTATCAATGGCCTGGTTCTGTCATATGTCAGGTATTTTGTACGTCTGTCAAGACAGCCCACGGTCAGCCCACACTCAGCCCACGCTCAGCCCACGCTCAGCCCATGCAAGCGGCCCCTTCAAAAACGCCAAAAATATAATATATCATGCATCTTGACGGGCTGAACATAATGGTAGGCTCCAATGCTTGGTGCATGCAGTAGAACACGTTCTTGAGGGGCCATGTTGTTGTCAGCGCTGGCAAATGAGCAACACACCTGGACTGATGGATCGGACACTGCGTCCACAGCGGTCGTGTAGGCGTGTATTGCACCTATGCAATTTAAAAGGCAACAAACACAAGTGGATTTTGTGTTAAAGATCATAAAGTTTGGCTTTGAGGAAGAACACCACCGTGGAGATATAAAATAGGTTTGGGGCTTTGAATGAACAGGATATTATTAATGCCAGTGCGGATAGAAGCATGAGTGAGGAGGAGGAGAGCGATGGGGACTCGACAACGAAGTATACACTGTAAAAAATGATTAGCACTTTTGCTGCTAATTGCATGCTAAGTGACTGCTTCAAACAACGCTTTTCCCTTAGGATGCTAGTAACAAGCATAAGGATGCTAGCAACAAGCACCATATGTGCTATTCGGCTGGAGGCGGCTAATTCTAGCCTGCAGATGCTAGACGGCAAGAATGAGGATGCTTGATCTTAGCAGCCATGAGTGTTATGCCAAGCAGTCCAGAATAATGCAACTGCTTATATCTAGCACTAGTCGGTTTTACAGCGGCAATTTGCTCTCCCGTCTAGTCGCTTTTCATCCTTCCAAGTCACTCCTTGCTTCACCTAAACATTCCAGACATGAACTAAAAAAGTACATCGAAGAACATTTATCATTAACAAGAATTGATTTCACTCAATTTTCTGAGCCTTTTCATTGACAAAACTTGTTTCTTGGTGGTGAGAATAAAACGATTTTATACTGATTGGTTTAGTATAATTTTCCTTAAACCATTTTATATTCCGAAACCTATATCCCAGTACGCGGCAGGCAACAAATCAGTCGGTGCACGAGCGTCCTACTCGTGGGGTGTGTTGTGAATATTTATTAGTTGTGCGGCGTGAGCATGTCGGCAGTATCAGGTATGGATTTATAAAATTGGTTGACATCGATTCAGTGTAATTTTGTTATTATTTTCTCTACCGTTGCTCAGGAAGTTGGCTTATAACCGCATCCTTCGCTAATTTAACCACAGCGCCAATTTGTCATCTGGCAGTTATCCGTCGGCTGCCAGATACCGTAGAGCTGAGTGCAGTCTCGACGTAAATTAGAAAGCGTATTGCAATTTGCTGATATTCGTAGGTTTAATTCTACTTATTTCAGCAGCGTTAATACTAAAAACTATTTCGTTATTAAAACTTATGTGAGAATTAGATTTGGTGGTCGCTTTTAATTTATGCAGATCACTATGCCGGGTCTTCTCCCTCTATCTTGTTCCTGAGACCACGTGACCTGGGAACAAATTTCCGCTGTAAAACCGACTACTGTTACGGTCCGTGTTTTTTGGCGGGAGTTTGAGCACTCTATGGCTGCTTACAGTTAGCAGTTGGGTAGTTAATATAAGCAGCGTAAAAAAATGGCGGGAATATTAGCACCTTAACGCTGCTTAACGAAAAAACTGCGTGAACATTCGTCCATTTTGGTTTGAGATTCGATGGCGTGCGGATCGGTTCAATCGTGCGGCAAGATTAAAGCGAAGAAGAGAAGTCTCTCTGGGATCAAGAGAACCTCTAGATCCAGAATCACATGCCTGACATAGTCTGCACAAGGTGGGTGTGTCTTCACAGCAAATGTTTTTCCACATCCCTGGTATCAATATGATTATGTCAGCATCTTGCCAACCTCGCTGCATACACCCCTGAAATTACGGGCGCTGGATGACTTTCGCAGTTGATCCAACCTCAAGCTACAATCACTAACATACCTGAGCTTGACAACACATAGTACCTGGCATGCTTAGCAAGGCATATGCGTTATTGCCATGGGACGAACAAGCTGAAATGTAATTTGTTGCATCATTATTCATCTATGGACCCTGAGAAGCTGAGTGGGCTATGCCAGTTGTAGCCTATTCTGTGGCCCCCCAAAAAAAATCATTTCTCAGACAATGGATTTTGGGTGGTTTATTGTGCTGCTCAGAATTTATTAGCTGAAAGAAAGCTAGCCTAGATTATCCTGGATATAGCAGAGGCTGGATTATCACCACCAATTGTTGCTACCAGATAATTTTATAGGCTTAACCGAGATGGGCCACTGGGGCTCTTTTTATGTTTTAACACGTTATGACTGTATATCATTATTATGGATTGTATTTGTTCATAATTATGTAGCCATGGAGCCAGTGGATCTGCTCTTTACGTCACCATTTGTTCATGACTGGCACTGTGCCCTGTAAGACTGAACTGTGATAAATGTGGAGCTTGCATAAAACAATAAAATAAATTGTCTGGGTTAGGTTTCGCTGGTTTATTTGGTATTATTGTCATTTAAGGTGTCCGTGATAAAAGTCTTACACACATCTTCCTTCATTAAGCAACCAACTGGGTTAGGATACATCAGATTAGGTTGTTTAGTTACAAAATTTGAGATTGAAATTAAGGAAACCTCTAATATTTTTCCTGTTCATGTACTTCATTGTAATACATACTAAATTTGCTTCTATACATACATATATATATATATATATATAAATATATACATGCATGTCCTCCTTTGCTATTTGCAAAGTAGGAAATACGTATTCCTTTGCATTGCTATTTGCATACGAATGCATTAAAAGGGTATATCGCCTGTAAGCATCCTGATTCCTGTTCGCTGTAATATTTAAGATGGGTATCGGACGTTAGCATGTAGCAAAAGAAGTACTCCGTCCGTATCAATACCGTAAGTCAGCAACACCCGTACGCTACTATCAAGGAGTCCAATTTCGTTTTTAGCACCCAATGGGTGCTAAATATGCTAGCACCATAGGCGAACCGTACCCAGGAGGTGCTGGTTTTTGGCGTGAGAAAAAACTAGCACCCTGGGGGTGCTAAAGCGCACGCACCCCATGGGTGCTCATTTCAAGTACCATGCTACTAAATATAGCCGAATAAAGAGGTGCTAGATATAAGCACCATGCTTATATTTAGCACTTGAAATTTTGCGATGCGATGCCAACTACAAAAAGATGCTTAATTCAAGCAGCCCTGTGGAGCTGGAATTTGACATTTGAAATAGCACCAAAGGGGTGCTAATCTTTTTTTACAGTGTACAGATACAGATACAGTACGAAGTATGCAGAACGAAGCCTTTTGTCGTTCTGTTCGCCCATACAAAAGTGGGGCTTTGTTGATTGTTTGATATGTGATGGGTAATTGGTGTATCCGTAGACTTTGTGTTTTTATATCAGGTAGTATAGCTGCCAGATAGTCGTTGCTCATGCCCGTAGACGTTTGTTTGAGTTGGATGTGATATACATGGGCTGATGGTGTATGGTTTATGCATCTGACTTTTTTTTGGATCTAGCCAAACATTGTACTTTTTAAAACATATAGGTACTTTTCGAGATTAAATATTCCTGTCAATGTGAAAATAAAGTGGTCTAGAACTGCTGAGTTTTCAATTTGCTAGGTAGTTTTATGTATCTACTGATGTATTATATTCCTGGAGTGGGCTTTACCACCCTGGCAAATATCAATAGTACCAATCCTGCATATGCCGGACTTCGACCATTCGTTCAGACATTTTTTTTGCGCGGGATGGAACAATGCTCTGGCTTCCAGGCTTGTTTCAGCATAACTTATTACTCAATCTTTATAAGTTTTGCTGCTATCTATGATGCTGTAAAGATAAAGTGACGGGGAGCTCTAAGGCAAACCGAAACTCGTGGACATTGGCTGCGTGGTACCACCACCTCTCCCTGGGAGAAAGAGTGAGAGCGTGAGTGAGTGAGTGAGTGAGTGAGACAAACACAGAGGCAGAGACAGAGAGGAGAGAGCGAGATAGAGAGAAGGAAAGAGAGAGAGAGAGAGGAAGAGAAAGATAGAGAGAGAGGAATAGAGAGATAGATGGAGAGGGGAGGAGAATGGGGGAGAAAAGAGAAAAGAGAAAGACAGAGGGAGAGCAAAAAAGGAATACAAATTGGTTTCAGCTCACTCGCTTGGAGCATGTTCGCTGCTGGCGCCGTGCCATTCGCTTGGAGCATGTTCGCTGCTGGCGCCGTGCCATTCGCTTGGAGCATGTTCGCTGCTGGCGCCGTGCCATTCGCTTGGAGCATGTTCGCTGCTGGCGCCGTGCCATTCGTTCTCAGGACTTTCGATTGCGATGACGACACGAACCACGCGGACTCTTGGCTTTTCGACGTCGATGACATCCGTATCGGCGAGAGCGATCCGACCCCGTCAGTCCAGCGACCATACCTCGAGCTTTGGTTGGAATGCTAAATTTTGATACGTGCATGGGCACTACTTTGAGACAATGTTACGCTACCCAGAAGGATGAACGTAACTCGTATACACCAATCGCGGACGGACCTCTCAACGGAATCGTGAAACCCCGATACCTGACATAGTGCTCAGTTGCATACATAGTCCAATATCTTAAGACGCGATTTCCGCTCTACTGTTCCTCCAATGCAAGCATATAGAAGTAAATGAAATAAGCGTTCATGTACAAAAATCACTGATCAATTCGGATCAATCGGGAACCAAATCATCGTCTCATGTGATAAGCCTTAAGACAAGGGGTGTGGTCGGGAACCATATCATCATTTATTTATTTATTTCACAATACATGCCCTCCACGTATAGTGGCTATTATGGACAGTCTGGGTATAACACAGATATTTACAAAGAAAGGATAGATTTGTGGTCAATAGTGGGAACACATGCGCAACAAACATTCATACACCAACATAATACAATACCCATATCACTCTGCACTACACACACCGTGCTTGCAACACGAGCTGTAAACGAGTAGTTTATGGAAGTGATATGAAAGCGATGGCCTAAATGTGAGTGCATGGTGTACACAAATCTATTTTGTAAGTTTTTTTTGTGACTAGTGTTGCTCGTGGAGATAAGCTCGTACACGCTTCTTGAAGTTAGACAGCTTCAATGTTTTTGTTTCAGTAGGGAGTTTGTTGTAGTGGAAGACAGACGAGTAGAGAAATCTCCTGCGGCCCGCCTCTCTGTGTATGGCTGGTAGGTGCAGGTGGTCGTCTGCGTCTGCGTCATCATCTCGTGTGATAAGCTTTAAGACCAGAGATGTGGTCGGGAATCACATCATCATCTCATCAGCTTTAAGACCATGAGTGCGGTCGGAAACCACATCATCATCCCATGCGATAAGCTCTAACCCGACAAGTCCGACCGCACCCGGCCGCTCCGACCAGGG
>JAOTOM010004008.1:0-2500 GCA_034440615.1 Ashinkailepas kermadecensis
ACACCCTGCCCGAACCCAGACACACCGCTTCACCTCGGTAACAGCAACATACCTTTTGTAAATTCATTTAAATTTCTAGGCATTATTTTTGATCGTAGGCTATCCATGTATCAACACATCAAACACGTTCAGACCAAATGTGTTCACCGACTCAATTTATTTCGCTGTATTGCTTCTTCCTCATTCGGAGCCGATCGTCATGCGCTTTTACATCTCTACAAATCCTTAGTTCTTCCCATCATAGAATGTGGGTCGCTAGTCTACGCCAGTGCCAGTACCTCCGGTTTGAAACTTTGGACACCATACAAAATAAATTCATCCGTTTAGCACTCGGTGCAATGACCACGGCTCTCATTACTTCTTTACAAATCGAATCAGGAATTCCACCATTAGCTCTCCGAAGAATTGAACAAACACTCAGGTATGCCGCAAAAATTCAATTTAGAGAACACCACCCCACACACGCAGCATCTTTACAAATTATCCCAAATCTACACCACGAATATTTAGGTCCCGCCGAAAAGCGAACCGGCCTTACCATAGCTTCACGCATTAAAACATTTTCTACACAACTCCAATACAACATTCCACATATTACTACTCTTTCTCCACCAACTCACACCACCGTGGCAGATGACCGAAAGACATATTTTCTATCTCACCACCACTCCAAAATCACAGCTTTGTCCAGAATAAGCCAAACAAAAATTCCACCAGTTTCGTTCTCGTTATCGCCATGTTCCTTTTGTTTTCACCGACGGATCCAAAGACGCAAATTGCACAGGAAATGCCATTGTTTCCGGTACATACACAAAACAACATCGCTTGCCAAACGGGACCTCCATTTTCATCGCCGAATTGCACGCCATTCTCACTGCCCTCCGCTATGTCCGCAACCGTTCAATTTGCCACCCCATGCGCCATGTCGTTATTTGTTCCGACTCAAAATCTGTTCTTCAATCTCTTTCTTCGCTTTCCTTTTCGCACCATTGCCATATTTCCATTTATGACATACTTGAAACACTTCATCTGATGGGCATGAAGGTCCGTTTCCTGTGGTTGCCCAGTCACTGTGGCATCCCAGGAAACGAGGAAGCAGATTATTTCGCAAAGCAATCATTAAATTACCACACATCACAGAAATCCAACCACATTTTGACGCCATCAAATCAACAATACGACAAAACATTCGACATTTTTGGAACCAACAATGGACTGAAACCACAAACCACACACAATTACTTCTCATCAAACCCGTCATCGAAAACTGGACCACATCATATAAAAAAACAGACAAGAGGAAAAAGTTATATCGCGGCTCCGCATAGGTCACATTTTTCTCACCCATCGATATATTTACACTGTTTCACCTCGACCTTCATGCCCATCATGCAACACTCATCTTACAGTTTCACATATTCTCCTTCACTGTCAACATTACCATGAACATCGAAAAAGACTTACCAACTACTGCCGTGCACACAACATCACCTTTTCTTTGCCCACACTCTTAGGAGATACACACCCTTTTCTCATCAATCTCCTTTTCATTTTTCTCCGAAAAACCAACTTACTTCAGGACTTGCCTGACATAATAAAATGAAATAATTTACATCTATACCTACTCAAAGACTGAAAACTGTCTGACCCTCAGAATATGCTCCACTTTTTATATCAAACCAACGATGAACAACCTGCGAACGCAACAGACACGTTGGGAAGCGGCTGGGAAAATTTATCGCCTTCCTCGCTGCAAGATTACTACTGACAGAATCACGACCTTGGGTATAATAGGTTACTAGCGGACTGACTTCTTAGTATATATATATATATATATATATATATATATATATATATATATATATATATATATATACTAAGAAGTCAGTCCGTTAGTGACCTATTATACCAAGTCGTGATTAAAAATGCATGATTAAATAAATCAGCTCTTATTGAAATTGGGCAGTTATGGACCAAGCCAAGTTCAATTTTCCATTCCCTTTATAAAAATGCATGCGGCATAAGCTATGAGTCGCGTGGCTCTCACTATTCTGGCTGCGCCACTGGCCCAGGAGCGTAGCCAATGGAACACAGGTCTTTCGAACAGCAGGAGCCTTTTACGTTCCAGGGGATCTCTCGGGCTCAGGAGACCCTCTGGGGCTCCAATGGCCCTCTTAGGCACCATGGGCCCTATGCAATTTCAGGAATCCCTGACAGGCTTCAGATCGAGCTCCAGGACTTCTTGCCAGTTGTGAAATCTAATAGGGCCAAGGAAATGCCAAGTGGGAGCCCTGGAAACCTGGCTCCTATCGTAGCGACCTGAAAGACGCGAACATTCATCCAAGGCCTGAAAGGAGCACATGAGAGATCAGAGGTCCCAGCATGCCATCTGTGAAGCTTTGTTTTGTTGTGTGGAAACAGCAAAAAATAGTGTGGTAAGTCCGGACAGTTTTGGAAAATGGGGGTTCACCTTCGGAAAATCCCGCCTCAGCCACACTAA
>JAOTOM010004008.1:7500-210257 GCA_034440615.1 Ashinkailepas kermadecensis
CTCACTGTAACAGGGAAAAATCGCTTCTGCTGGCACAACACGTCCATGCATTTGTATCTGGTCACATTTGTATCTGGTCACATTTGTATCTGGTCACATTTGTATCTGGGCACATTTGTATCGGGGCATATTTATATATGGGCACATTTGTATCTGGGCACATTTGCATCTAGGCACATTTGCATTTTGGAACATTTGTATCTGGGCACATTTGTATCTGGACACATTTGTATCTGGGCACATCCGTATCTAGGCACATTTGTATCTTGGCATATTTGGATCTGGGCACATTGCACTGACGACGATACACATTGATGCCGGTGCACACTGGCACCGGAAGAGTTCAAAGTATGTCAGATTTTGTACTTTTCGAAACACCTAACCTAAAAGCAAACGTGCATGAACTACTGGACTGACTGACTTATCAGAGCATGCACGGAACAAAGTTGCCCACTGTGTATCCGAGCTTGGATACTGGGTATCCGTTAATGCACCATGTGCTTTTATTCTGAATGCTGGAAACCGAGCGATACCTAACCACCCCATCCAACACCGTTGGCAAACGATACTATAGTACCCACTCTACTTTCTATTCATTCCCATCCATTTGACGTCGACAATAAGTTACATAAACAAAGGTGAATTCGAAGCAAGCAACAAGAAAAAACTGGTGCCTGGTTGCATACCCAAGTTATGCCTAGATATTTATTTTGTATTTGCATCTCTATATATATATATATATATCGGCATAGGTGAAGGCTGCGTATAATAATTATTAGCATGGTCAACTTGTGATTCAACCACACTTCTTGCATGTACCGGCACACACTGAATGTTAAATCGTGGAACTTCTTGGTGTTGCATTGGCGGAGACAAGATGGCAACCTGGCCGCAGCGCCGGCCATGGACAGTGCCGCGGACAGGCCGGCCAGGTTGGATGGCACTTTCAAACATGACAAAATAGGACAATGCATAAAATAGTTGTTAGTATAACAAAACGTGTATGGCTCCTTTACATCACGAGGTCGGGGCCCTCCGGAGGAGGTCAGGATGGCCGAGCGGTCCAAGGCGCTGCGTTCAGGTCGCAGTCCGGTTCTCCGGGCGTGGGTTCGAATCCCACTTCTGACATCGGTTTTGGCCGGTGTGAATGCAGGTGTTGCCGTGTTTTGAGTGGCATGAACGTCCGAAAATAATAAAAAGGGTTGCTCGGGACGGGGAGCGGTAAACATTGTTACGGTAAGCATTGCCCTTTCAAAATGCCTTGAACATTCTCACGGTATCAATGAATGGAATGGACTATCTGGTATGTCAATGATTTTTATCAACGCATTAGCATTCGCATTCAGCATCCTATTCGCATACTCTCCGATTTCGCTCATGTTTTCAGTATGTGATCTTTGTCGCTTGTCAGAGTAAGGCAAACAACAATTATTCAGTAGGACAAGCAATTTTATCTCCAGAGGTGAAGAAATGTAATTTGGGTAAAAAATGGGGTGCCACATAAAAGTACAGTATTTCACTTAGCCGAATGATTCCAACGCCTAGGTACCACTGTCCATCAAAGGATGCGGCACATCGAATTACGTGACCACAATTTCAATTCAATTAAATGTCACAGTTTGACCTCAGGTCACTAAGGTTGGTTTTACTGATGAACTATATCCCTTTACGGGGTACCGAATAAAGTCATGGTGACACATTGGATATACTTGATTTTTGCAGATAATAGTCTACAATTACATAGCACATACAAAGAGCACATCGAACAAAATGACCGGTCATGGTGACCGACACATCCCATTTCGCAAAGAAATGCCCAAAATATAATAATTATGCCAAGTTCTTGCGTACCTGATAATTTCCGCAATATCTTACTTGGCAACATTAATTAACACACAGACATTGGCTATGGCTCATGGATGCAGCACATTCAAGCGTATGATGCACAACCTCAAAGTTTGCTAGTTTTAACCTTGCGCTATTGCCATTTACGCATTTACGGGGCACCGAGTAATATCCTCCTAAATACATTCATCGGATGGACATTGGCGAGAATACTCTCCCATGGGGCAAGAAAGCAGCACATCCAAGCATGTCTTCTTCAAGGTCAACATTTGACCTCGGGTCAAGATAAACACTAATATTACGCCCTATTGGAAAATGACGGAGTACCGAATCACATATTCCTGAATATATTTATCGGATGGATCTTAGCGCCCAATAATCTCCCACCGAGGAATAAAGCAGCACATTCGAGCATATCACTTTCAAGATCAACGTTTTACCTTAGGTCAGGATTGATGAATTCAGAAATTTTAGTTGTCCACTGGGATACCGTGTGTTGGCCAAACGAAGCACTGAATTTAGACTATCTTAGCACTGATACATGCACAATCGATGCAAGAAACAGCATAGTGCGTGCCTGACCTCTGTCGAAAACACATTTTATCAAGTAGCACTAGCGTCCCATTCAGCAACGCATTCAGAAATACCTTCACCAATAACATCAGATTTGTCTTTAAAAATGTGACACAACCTTCGCAACAGTACACATATATGCACCACGACACGATTTTTTTTTACTACGACGAACCTTTTCACCTACAGAGGCCAAAAGTTCAGCGAGGTCAAATCCGAGGTACTGCATAATTCATCAGATAATTCACTTATTGGAATGATTCAAACGTTTGTGCGACCGCTATCAAGGTGGCATGCGGCACACCAAATCGCCTGGTCAATCAACGTCACCATTTGACCTCAGGTCAACGAATACTTTAGCATTACTCCATATGGGAAAATTACGGGGTACCGAATACCATCTTCCTGAATACAAATATCTGATGAATATTAGTGTCAAATGATCTCCCATCAAGCAAGGAAACAGCACATCCGAGCATGGGCAATGTCTGACCTCAGGTCAGGATTGATGAAATTCAGAAAATGAAAGTGGTCCACTGGGAACCACTGTACATGCACAATTAACACAAGAAACAGCATGCTGCGTGACCTGACCTCCATCGGGACCCATCTCGGACGGTCACACGCTCGGGTGTGCTGCTTCCTTGATCGGTGGGAAATAATTCGCCACTGATATCCATCCGATAAATGTATTCTGGAAGGTGTTATTCGGTACCCCGAAATGTTCTCGTAGAGTGTAATGTTAAAGTATTCGTTGGCCTGAGGCCAAATGGTGACCTTGAGTGACCAGTTGATTTGGTGTGCCGCATGCCACCCTTGATAGCGGTCGCATCAGCGTTCGAATCATTCCAATTCTCCGGCAAGTTATGCGGTACCCCAGATTTGACCTCTTTGACCTTTTGTCCCTGTAGATGAACGGGTTCGTCGTAGCAAAAATATCGTGTCATTGTGCATGCATAACTGGGTACAACTGTGAAGGTTGTGTCAAATTTGCAGACGAATCGGCGGATATTGATGAATGCGTTTCTGAATGCGTTGCTGAATGGGACGCTAGTGCTACCTGATGACTGGTCACCGATCCAGGTCAGGTCATGAAGTGTGCTGTTTTTTGTGTCGATTATCATATATCAGTGTTAAGATAGTCTACGTTTGGTGCTTCGCTTGGTCAACATACGGCAACCCAGTGGACCACTTTAATTTTCTGAATTTCAGCGATCCTGACCTGAGGTCAGACGTTAACCTTGACCGTCACATGCTCGGGTGTGCTGCTTCCTTGCTCGGTGAGAGATTATTTGACGTTAATATGCGGTACCCCTTAATTTTCCCATAGGGCGTGATGTTAAAGTATTAATTGACCTGAAGTCAAATGGTGACCTTGAGTGACCAGATGAATTTGTGTGCCGCAAGCCACCTTGGTAGCGGTCGCACAAGCGATTGAATCATTGCAGTAGGTGAATTAATTATCCGGCAAGTTATGCGGTACCCCAGATTTGACCTTGTTCACCTGTTGTCCTCTGTAGATGAAAGTGTTCGTCGTGACAAAAATCGTGTCGTGGTGCATGTACGGTACAGCTACGAAGGTGGTGTCAAATTTTCACATGAATCGGATGATATTGATGAATGCGTTTCTGAATGCGTTGCTGAATGGGAAGCTAGTGCTACCTTATGAAATGTGTCACTGATAGAGGTTCTTACTTTATTTTGACTATACGACTATATTTTGGTCGCGCAGTGTGCTGTTTCTTATATTGATTGTGCATGTATCAGTGTTAAGATAGTCTACATTTAGTACTTCATTTGGTCAATATACGGTACCCCAGTGGACCACTTTCATTTTCTGAATTTCTTCAATCCTGACCTGAGGTCAAACGTTGACATTGAAGGTCACATGCTCGGATGTACTGCTTCCTTGCTCGGTGGGAGATTATTTGACGCTAATATCCATCCGATAAATGCATTCAGGAGGATGTTATTCGGAACCCCGTAATTTTCCTATAGGACGTAATATTAGTGTTTATTTTGATCCGAGGTCAAACGTTGACCTTAATGATGACATGCTTGGATGTGCTGCTATCTTTCGCGACGGAAGATTATTCGTTGCTAATGTCCGTCCGATGAATGTGTTTAGAAAGATATTATTCAGCACCCCGTAGATGGCAATAGCGCAAGGTTGAACATATATTTTGTGAGCATATGTCACACTTTGATATTGTACATCAGACACGTGAATGTTCTGCATCCATGAGCCATAGCCGATGTCTGTGCTAATTCATGGTGTCAAGCAAAATAGTGTAGAGGCTATCAGGTACACAAGAATTTGTCATAATTACTATATTTTGGTCATTTTCGGCGAACGGGGATGAATCAGTGACCATGGCGGGTCATTTTGTTCGATGTGCTCCATGTACGTGCTATGTAAACTATTGCCTGCAAAAAATCATGTATATCCAAGGTGTCACCATGATTGTATTCAGTACCCCGTAAATATATATAGTTCATCAGTAAAACCAACCTTGGTGACTTGAGGTCAAACTGTGACATTGAAGGTCACGTAATTCGACGTGCTGCATCTTTGATGAAAAGCGGACATCTAGGCGTTGGAATCATTCGACTATGTGAAATACTTTTACTTTTATGCGGTACACCGTTTTTGATCAGAATGACCTTTCTTGACCTCTGGAGATCATATTGCTTGTCCTACTGAATAATTGATGTTTGCCTTACTTTGGCAAGCGACAAAGATTATATCCTGAAAATATGAGCGTAATCGGATGCATACGAATAGGATGCTGAATGGGAATGCGAATTGGTTGTATATATCATTGACCCGGTGATATGGTGATGAACCTCTGATTCGATATAGTGAAAAACAGAGTGGACAAATTCGTTAGCTCCAATAAATTTACTTCTGAATTATATAGCTGTGCAGTATGGGAATGGAAATATGGGTGGGTGAAGTGGGATTAATGATAGCAGTTGTCTTGGATCATGCTCATAAACGGGCTAGTATAGGTAACAGGTATGAATGACAGTGCATTCAATACATTCTTCTTGGTATGTGATGCTGATGAGCCTCTCCAGGGGAACACCATGGTGTCAATACTTTATCTAGAACTACGTCAGATGCGGGCACAGTTGAAAAGGTGGCGCTCCTCCAGGGATGCGCGATTAACCCTCCCCCGCCCTCAACGAATTGTTGAGCCCCTGTCAGAGGAAAAGGCCCTCCCTTCAATACGCTCGATTGCGCCCCTCATCCCCCTTCCCCGCTCAACGGACTTGACTGTTGACAATGATGGGTATCGAGGTTATCCAAAGTCGAACATGAGCTCGGACGATTTTGTTCTCTGATTTGGAGTTACTCTGGGTAATTTTTTAATTTTGTGTGTGGAGTCACGCACTCAACATTCGCGAAAGCCTCGCACAATTTCTGTTAGAACTACTGTTAGCACTGGCAAGCAGAGGTGAAAAAAGCCTGTTACTTGGCTACCAGCTTAGGTGACGGATGGATATTTGGAAAATATCTGCAGTTATGGTGACAGCGTTCCGTCAGTGGTGAATCCAAGGGGAGCAACGGGGCTCCGTCCCCTCCCGCAGGAGAACGATTGTTGCCAAAATTGTGCATTATAACGGCAATTTCCTAACCTGAGAGCATTTTATTAGATATATGTTATCTTATACCGACCCGACGAATTCTAACTGTTGAAATCTGATGTTGTGCTTCAAAATACATTTTGTATTCCCACAAGCTAGGGTTCTAGACCCAAGCCTGCTTATGGTAATGTGTAGGATCTATGGCGATATATTATATATTACATACTGGATCCATGACAATCCATAATGATATAGGACAAATTATTAGATCACAGCTCGCTTGCCTTTCGCCGCATGGTGCTTTACCGGTGTCTAATACATTGGAGAATTGAGCATGTGCCCTGTGCAAGCCATTTGAAAACTGAACTATTAATCTGCAGTAGAAAGCTGGAATTATATCTCATAATTGCAGCTGTCAAGGTGGACACCAGTACTTGTTGTATGCATGCCCTTTGCGCGTTTAAAAAAGAAGGAGAAACTGGAAGAAGATGACAATGCTGGGGCTGGCAATGTCTGTGCCGGGCCGAATCGGGCCGTTCACACGCTTGCCTAATTCAGCTTCCCTGTTTACCATCCAATAGAAAATGTTACCTGATTCTGCTTGACGATTTTTATGATGCACGTCCGACTGGAAAATCCATAATCGGATAGTTATATTATCATAATACATGATCATAATAGTTATTGATAACGATCGAAGGTTTGCATGACGAAGGTTACGGAATTGCCTAGTTTTCCTGTTAAATAGCGTGATGATGTGCAAAACATCACCTCGCCATACATCTTCTTGATTCGATGCAAGCGCGCCAATAATCCATGACACAGCGATTGAATTAAGTTACCTCATCTTATCTCAGTGTTTTGCCGTTTTCACTTGTGCGATTAATGTACCCCATGTCATTTCAAAATCAAGCATCTCTGTGCACTAAGACAAAACAAGTACGTCTGGGCCATTTGTTCCTGCGACTTTTACCAATGCAGGGGCGTCTCCACGTTCATTTTACAGGTGTGGTCCACTGAGGCTGGTCTCCCATGGCGCACTGAAGGGCCCTTTATCGGCCCTTCTGGGCCCAATAAACTGCAAATGTTCAAGATATCCATGTTTCTAACCATGATATTCAATAAATCAGAAAGTGTAAGAGTATCCCGTTCCTAGACGAGATTTAATTTGGAGGGAACCAGACTAGAACAGGCTGCCCTGGCTCAACAGCAATCCGTTCTGTCTACAGGCGAGGAAATCACCACCAACCACTGCACTGGAACCCACTGCGCGTCTAGTCACGATTACACAATGAAGCACGCGACCTACCACCTGATGGCGTCCGTTGATGCTCCTGCAGCGACGTTGACGACGCTTGCCACGTCACGGAGGCCATGTCATGGAGGTGACTGGCCACGTCATGGAGGTCATGTCATGGAGGTGAGTGGCCACGTCATGTAGGTCATGTCATGGAGGTGAGTGGCCACGTCATGGAGGCCATGTCATGGAGGTGACTGGCCACGTCATCGAGGCCATGTTATGGAGGTCATGTCATGGAGGTGAGTGGCCACGTCATGGAGGTCATGTCATGGAGGTGAGTGGCCACGTCACGGAGGCCATGTCATGGAGGTGACTGGCCACGTCATGGAGGCCATGTCATGGAGGTGACTGGCCACGTCATGGAGGCCATGTCATCGAGGTGACTGGCCACGTCATGGAGGCCACGTCATGGAAGTGAGTGGCCACGTCATGGAGATGACTGGCCACGTCATGGAGGTCATGTCATGGGGGTGAGTGGCCACGTCATGTAGGTCATGTCATGGAGGTGAGTGGCCACGTCATGAAGGCCACGTCATGGGGGTGAGTGGCCACGTCATCGAGGCCATGTTAAGGAGGCCATGTCATGGAGGTGAGTGGCCACGTCATGAAGGCCATGTCATGGAGGTGAGTGGCCACGTCATGGAGGCCATGTCATGGAGGTGAGTGGCCACGTCATGAAGGCCATGTCATGGAGGTGAGTGGCCACGTCATGAAGGCCATGCCATGGAGGTGAGTGGCCACGTCATGGAGGCCATGTCATGGAAGTGAGTGGCCACGTCATGAAGGCCACGTCATGGAGGTGAGTGGCCACGTCATGGAGATGACTGGCCACGTCATGGAGGTCATGTCATGGGGGTGAGTGGCCACGTCATCGAGGCCATGTCATGGAGGTGACTGGCCACGTCATGGAGGTCATGTCATGGAGGTGAGTGGCCACGTCACGGAGGCCATGTCATGGAGGTGACTGGCCACGTCATGGAGGCCATGTCATGGAGGTGACTGGCCACGTCATGGAGGCCATGTCATCGAGGTGACTGGCCACGTCATGAAGGCCATGTCATGGAGGTGAGTGGCCACGTCATGGAGATGACTGGCCACGTCATGGTGGTCATGTCATGGGGGTGAGTGGCCACGTCATCGAGGCCATGTTAAGGAGGTCATGTCATGGAGGTAAGTGGCCACGTCATGGAGGTGGTCATGTCATGGAGGTGAGTGGCCACGTCACGGAGGCCATGTCATGGAGGTGAGTGGCCACGTCATGAAGGCCATGTCATGGAGACCATGTCATGGAAGTGAGTGGCCACGTCATGAAGGCCATGTCATGGAGGTGAGTGGCCACGTCATGGAGATGACTGGCCACGTCATGGAGGTCATGTCATGGGGGTGAGTGGCCACGTCATCGAGGCCATGTCATGGAGGTGACTGACCACGTCATGGAGGCCATGTCATGGAGGTGAGTGGCCACGTCATGAAGGCCATGCCATGGAGGTGAGTGGCCACGTCATGGAGGCCATGTCATGGAGGTGAGTGGCCACGTCATCGAGGCCATGTTAAGGAGGTCATGTCATGGAGGTGAGTGGCCACGTCATGTAGGTCATGTCATGGAGGTGAGTGGCCACGTCATGGAGGCCATGTCATGGAGGTGACTGGCCACGTCATGGAGGCCATGTCATGGAGGTGACTGGCCACGTCATGGAGGCCATGTCATGGAGGTGAGTGGCCTCGTCATGGAGGTGAGTGGCCACGTCATGGAGGTGAGTGGCCACGTCATGGAGGGGCCATGTCATGGAGGTGAGTGGCCACGTCATGGAGGTGAGTGGCCACGTCATGGAGGCCACGTCATGGAGGTGAGTGGCCACGTCATGAAGGCCATGTCATGGAGGTGAGTGGCCACGTCATGAAGGCCACGTCATGGAGGTGAGTGGCCACGTCATGGAGGCCACGTCATGGAGGCCATGTCATGGAAGTGAGTGGCCACGTCATGAAGGCCATGTCATGGAAGTGAGTGGCCACGTCATGAAGGCCACGTCATGGAGGTGAGTGGCCACGCCATGGAGATGACTGGCCACGTCATGGAGGTCATGTCATGGGGGTGAGTGGCCACGTCATCGAGGCCATGTCATGGAGGTCATGTCATAGAGGTGAGTGGCCACGTCATGGAGGTGAGACAGCGGACTAAATTAGTCGGCGTCAGAGCGACCCAACCCGCCCGGTCACGTGACGGTGTTCGCCGGGCAACAACTCTGCAACTGGTTGACCCGTGTAGACCTATGCCTGCAGTCGTTGGCGTTACCATGGATTTGGAATATGGGGGAGGGAAATATGTGTATGCGGATTACCCCCATGCAAAGACATCGGCGTAATGCTAAGCTCCACGAAGTTCGTGTAGACGCATCCCCCGCCATGCGGTGTCGAAGCCGGTGCCTGCAGCTGGCCGATGTATCACAATAGTTTTCACTGCAAGCCGACGCAGATCAATGAAACGTGTGCTGGGCGGCAGTTACATTGCTTTTGGCTCGAGCGTGGTTCGACAACGGCATCATGATACACATCATGATGCATAATCGGAAGGTAAATCATATGAAATCACACCTACGGGCTACGGATTTCATCTTCACCGACTTCACAGTCGCAATCACCATCACAATTTTCACGGACCATTTCATGCACACAGTCGTTGGCAAGCATGTTTCAGAAATGTAGACAGGATACAGAGCGCCTATTCTATTATAAGTCGTTAGTAGCAGTCCGAAATACACAGTCGTTGGTAGCAGTCCGAAACAGCTTGGAGGGTAGTGGGAAAAATCTGAATTTTCGAAAGCTCTTGAGGCATCTTACCTTTTCTTAGGGTGCGGGGGACAAAAATTATGCATGAAACTCCAACATTTCTGGGCCGAGTTTTACCACAGGGTCATGGTACCGATTCATGCCTTTCTGCTATTTCAGAAACGTATTCTGGAAAAGAAGTCGGCTGTAGAGGAATGCATGCATAATTTGCTTAAACAAATCATTTTCTTCGTCCGGAGTGCGTGGGAATGCACTAATTGTATAGCATACATGGAATTAATGCACGTTTTTTGCTCCAGCCAAGAATGCGGGAACCAAGTGAGATGAGGCAGAACGGGCAGCAGCTTCCCAACTTTGGACAAGTTTAGTATTAATCATATTGGTGTTGCATAGCAAGAATCGACTTCAAAATTGCTATTTCTCGGCAACTTTGAAACAGCTCCCAAGTCACTGGCTCAGGCCAAAAGCCGTGTCTATTAGTGACCTGTTTATGGCCATGTTTTCGCTATTTGATGTTGGATGGCATTGCTAACTCTCTCTACATCAGCATCGTGTACACACACACACACACACACACACACATATATATATATATATATATATATATATATATATATATATATATATATATATATATATATATATATATATATATATATATATATATATATATATATATATATATATATATATATATATATATATATATATATATATATATATATATATATATATATATATATATATATATATATATATATATATATATATATATATATATATATATATATATAGACGTTTATATTTAAATCGTCTTCAACATTTCAAATAGAGACCGCAAATGCCTTCTGTATTTGTCCGTCTGGTGCTAGGTCTGGCCAGTGGCGTACCTAGGATTTGCGCAAAGGAGGAAAACGGATTTGGAGGGAGCCCGGCTTACCAATATTTTATTAATAAATAACTCGATGTTGACAAACATTTTTGAAAACGGTCAGTAATATTTGTAATTTAAAATAATTAATCAGAACATATTTGTGTTATCTAGAGGGGCCAACTTACCACCATCGTTTCCAAGTCGCTAGATATAAGCCCTCTGTCCACATCATATTTTTCTGGTATACCTTAATAGTTCAGCTCACACTGCTCAAATTACACCTGTCCATGTTTGATGTACCTCATTTATATTTTGGCAAGTATTCTTCCAGATTGGTTACCTAAACCAAACGCTGATTCGGTGTTCTTTTTGCCTGTTGCAGTTATTCGTCGTCTACTGGTGTGCTTTCGAGCCATAGCACAGTTTTATAAGACTTCGGTGTGTTTTTTTGAAGCTTTATAGGGATTTGTCGCTTTTACATGGACTTTTGCGCTTTTTTGCATCGACCGGCACTGTGTCGGAAGCCTGGATGTGTTTATTTAGTGGCCAGCGCGATTAAAAAAAAATTATGTCGCATTTGCGGGCACATGCCTGTTGTTGAGGCCCACATGCCGCCTTTGCGGCCCCGATGTGTTTTGAGGGACTCGACGCGCTTTGAGGAGCTCCGGTGTGCTTTTGTGGCCTCTCGGTGCAGCTACTGAGGGCACCATCGCATATTTTGAAGTTATCCCGTTTTTTCCGGTACCCGGTGCGTTTTGGGGACCCCGATACGCTTTCGGGCTCACTGTGTATTTTGAGGCCCTCGCTGTATTTAGTTCCGGTCACCAACGCGAATTTTTGGGCCCCCGACGGAAAGTTGTAGGGCCCCAAGCGATTTCTGAGGGTTCCGGCGCGATTTTTCGGTACCCCGGCGCAATTTTTCGGAGTTTCAGGCGCGACTTTTTCGACCCCGATGGGTGATTTCTGGACCGAGGTCCATTTTTTCGGGATATCTTCTGAATTTCTTGGTGTCCGGGTCGCTATTTTGGGTTCCGATGTGGTCTATCGGGGCTCCGATTCGATTGCCGGGTCCCGGCTTGATATTTGTATGCACCGGCGCGATTTTCTCGAGGTCCCGGCACGCTTCTTTTCGGGGTTCTGTGCTATTTTGGATAGGCTCTGGCGCGGTTGGTGGGGGTTCAGAGCGATTTTCCATGCCTGGATTGATTCTTTGGGTTTGCTTCCCCAATTTCTTTTTGAATCCCCAGCCTCATATGTTTGGTATCCCGGTGTGATCTTTAGGACCAGATATAATTGTTATGAGCTTCATTGATATTTTTCAAGGTCTGGCGCATTTTCCCAAGCTTCCGCACGATTCTTTGGGCCTACCATCTCTCAAGGGAGGGAGGGGAAGAGAGGGAAATTTGTCCTTCCCCCATCAGTACGCCACTGGATATGGTATGGTAACAGATGATTCCACTGTCTGGTGTCAGGTATGGTATGGTGTTGGTGATCCCACTGTCTGGTATCAGAAGTATTGTGGAAACAGGCGATGCTACTGTCTGGTATCAGATCTGGTGTTGTAGCAGGTGATGATGCTGTCTGGTATCAGATATGGTGTGGTAACAGGTAACTACACTGCCTGGTATCAGATCTGGTGTGGTAACAGGTGATCCTACTGCCTGGTATCCGATCTGGTGTAGTAACAGGTGTTCCTACTGCCTGGTATCAGGTCTGGTGTGGTAACAGGTGATCCTACTGCCTGGTATCAGATCTGGTGTGGTAACAGGTGATCCTACTGCCTGGTATCAGGTATGGCATTGTAACAGGTGATCCTACTGCCTGGTATCAGATCTGGTGTGGTAACAGGTGATCCTACTGCCTGGTATCAGGTATGGCATGGTAACAGGTGATCCTACTGCCTGGTATCAGGTCTGGTGTGGTAACAGGTGATCCTACTGCCTGGTATCAGATCTGGTGTGGTAACAGGTGATCCTACTGCCTGGTATCAGGTATGGCATGGTAACAGGTGATCCTACTGCCTGGTATCAGGTCTGGCATGGTAACAGGTGATCCTACTGCCTGGCATCAGGTCTGGCATGGTAGCTGGCGATCCCACTATCTGGCGCCAGGTACGGCAGCAAACGATCCCTCCTGACATGCCGTCTACATCATTGCAGAATTGAGCGCAAAGCCAAGCCGACCGCGTTCGGCTGCAGCTGACGGCGGCCGTCGCACAGCGCAGCAACATGGCAGACTGCCGAGGGCACTCTTCGGCGACGACCTCGCTGGCCAGAGGCCTGCCCGGTGTGGGCAGGTGGCTGACGAGTGGTCCGGCGCGCGGAGTCCGCGGGCGAGCCTGCCGCAGCGGTGGTCGTCGGCAAGGCATCAGGCCAAGCGTCATTGGGCAATCCACTTGTCTAATTTATATATCTAGATGAACCGGAGGCGTATAAATGTGGCGGTCGGCCGGGCCGCCGCCAACTGCGGCCGGCAGAGGACGTCGGGACGTGCGGCCGCCGTCGTAGACAGGCGTTCGCAGGCAGCCGACTGGTCGAAGCGTGCGGCCGCACATCCGTCGGCAGGTGGGCGTACACAAGGTGAGCAGCGTCGGCCCGGCGCGGCGCAGAGGTGCCTGGTGAGCAGCGTCGCCTTGGCGCAGACACCTACCTGGTGAGCAGCGTCCACTTGGCGCAGACACCCACCTGGTGAGAGGCGTCCACTTGGCGCAGACACCTACCTGGTGAGCAGCGCCGATCGGCGCAGACACCCACCTGGTGAGCAGCGCCCACTTGGCGCAGACACCCACCTGGTGAGCAGCGTCCACTTGGCGCAGACACCCACCTGGTGAGCAGCGTCCACTTGGCGCAGACACCTACCTGGTGAGCAGCGCCGATCGGCGCAGACACCTACCTGGTGAGCAGCGTCCACTTGGCGCAGACACCTACCTGGTGAGCAGCGCCGATCGGCGCAGAGGCACTTGGTGAGCGGCGCTGACTTGGCGTAGGTGCAGTGGCGGCGGAAGGTAACTTGGATTGAGGGGAGGGAGTATATGGGGCTCTCTTAGCTCCGTGGGTTCCCGTTGGTTTTAAAGACCCGTTGACCTTAACGGTCCCGGAGTACCTGGATTTACAAGTAGCCCCATTAATATATTTAAGGCAGGTGTCAGAGATTCGGAACCGTCGTTGAAACTGAATGTCACATTGCAATGATATTTAGGTAAACATAGAGAAAATGTGCATCCTGCTCCTGTCAAGGCCATTAAATTTGCAACGTTCTTCTGTCATTTAGTTTCGCACTTGCCTTACGGCTTTCTTTTTGTCAAGGGGTGCCGGTCAAATTGCTCCCAAGACTAAAAACATTGTCAGAAGCATGGATGAACGGCACTATTTCCTTGCAGAGGAGCAAGCTCATGCATCGGCAATAATCGGGTGGGCTCCTTAGTAACTACAGATCTTAACAGAGCCCAACCGGCCAGCCTCTACAATGCACATTGCATTTATTAGCGTTGGTATTGCTGGATCCTCTCAGTGATTTCTTCACCGTTCCACTTTTGGCCACGAGCTTTTGCTGTAGTAGGCCAAACGGGCATTCAAGCAGCATCTGCATGAAAAATAAAAACGTTGGTTAGCTAGGTGAGATATGAGTAGGAACGAGTTTGGACCATACCCGTGTTTTCAACGTACATGCAAATGAACTGAGGAGAATGGAAAACAAAATTGCGATTCTGTAAGAACAATGGTGAAGCTGCTCACTAGCCACGACTGAACGCAGTTTTCGGAAAAAAACTTTATGGCAGCAGTACCTAATTGCGACGAAAATTCCACAGGAAAAACGAACGGTTTCATCCTAAGTTATCTGAAGACACATCCAGAGCCAAGAGTTCTCCTAGAATTGGGGCGGTCCCTTATGGGTTTTAGACACCTTGCGGACCTCAAAGTTGCCCTCTCAGAGCTCCAATAAACGCCCTTAAGACTCAAGCGGGCCCTCACAATCCTCACGCAGTCCCTCTACAGCTTACAAGTCTCAACTAGTACTCCAATGAAAGTTCCAAGATTTCACATAAGGCTATTTAGGAACCTAAAAGGTTTAGGAACCCCAGAGCTCAGAGGGATCCTTGTAAATCTTGCAAGGACCCACACAGGCCTTAGATGGCGCCCTTATCGAAGGGACCGCAACATGATTCCGGGAAACCCTGCTATAGTTCAAAGGGACTATTTTGAAACCTAATTATCTCCTCTTCCATAGATCACCGAGGGATCCTCACCACAGTCCTGAAAGGAAGCTCTCACAGGATGTCGTTTTCTTCCATGAACGCTCACTTCACTGGCGCCCCTCGGGGGCATATGAGGTAATGGCGCCCTTTGGGAGAAAAAGTCACAGGGACCCTGCTCTCGCAAATGGCCATATTCCATTTGGCCCTCATGGGCATGTGTATGGCCACTGGGGGGGCTGGGGGAACATGTCCCCCAATTTCTGAAAAGTGGCGATTTGTCCCCCCCCCCAAGCCTCAGCTGTCTGAGTATGATCGCCGCAAAAATATTTATGCAAGATAATCACGAAAAATACAAGAAGCCGATCTAGCCAATCAACGACCCCACAGGCTACCTGTCGTCACAAAACCGCTGAGTGGTAAATCAGCAAGCGTTACAAATGTCTGCTTCCAGGCCATTCCTGAATAACATGAACCTTGACCATCTTGTGTTTTCGTTCGGGTGGAAAATTGTGCTTTGCGCAGCAACAAATGTGCATTTCGCAAGGCTTTATACTTCTTAGGTTGCATTCCCCTGCGCATATATCGATATATCTTGAACAAACGTGACTCTGGGCGTCCTTGAAACCATGGAGGGGAGTCATAAGCAGTCCTAAGCAGCCTTAACGTCTTATTCGTATTCATATTCAGCGACGAGTTCGCCAGAGACGTATTTGTATTGGCATGGGCATTCAGCGACGGGTTTATGATCGTTCGAATCAATTAATTGGCTTCGTTCTTGGATCGTTCGAATTGGCGGGTTTTGATGGACGTTCCTACTTCATGGGGTCTCATCAGTTTTAATGGATCTCCCAGCATCATGGAGTTCGTCCAGCTTCAAGGGTTTCTCCAGTTCCAAGGGGCCCCTCCTGCTCCCAGCTCAGCCTCGAACACTTCGGGACTCCTCCAGCCAGTTTTAAGGGGCCCATGTGTGATCTACCGGGGCCCTTCGGCTTCAAAGAACTCTTCCAACATTAGGAGGTACATTCAGATCAAAGATCCCCCTTCAGCTTAAAGGACGTCCTCCAGCTTCGACGTGCTCCTTCAGCTGCAATATACCCCTCCAGCTTCGGTGGGCATCTTCAGCTTCAATGGACAGATGTCCATTGAGGTTCCCTGCTTCAGGGAACGTCTCCAGCTCCCGGAGCCCCTCATGTGTCTAGCCAAACCTTGAAAACTCTCGAGTTTCACCATCCAGCACATCGGGTCCATGCATGAGTTACCAGGGCTTTCCTGCTTCATGAGGTCCCTCCAGGTTCGAAGGGATCCTCCAGCTTCAATGGGCCCCTCCAGCTACAAGGGGCGCCTCCAGATTCAAGGGACCCATGCAGTTGCAAGGGTACCTGAATATGCAAAATGTTCTAGAAGGCTGAAAGGAGCCCCTAGAAGTTTAAGTGGTCCAGGAAGTCCATGTCACGTCGAATATGTCATGTCTCATGCTATCAAAAGTGCCCGGTGCCGTTCTAAAATGGCCTGTCGACAGGGAAAAGGGCTCACCCGACCCTCGGCAATAGGACAGCCGTGGCTCTTGGCTACGTGACTGTTTCAGACTCAGAGGAAGCTGTTAGTAATAGCTTCTCCATGCAAGCCGCGCTTTTGCAATAACTTAATGATAACTTAGGGCATTCATCTTTATTCAGGCTCATTAAACAGCTTAGCTAAAACTAAAGACACACAACCAACCAACGTTCCTAAACATGCAGATGTTAGGTGCAGTAGAGCGAGCCCATGTAAGAGCTAAAAATGGACGTCTTTGAGGTTCTCATCTTTCCAAATTCTTCGAGGATTCGCTTTAGATTACCATTTTAGGGGGAGGGAGAATACGCTTGCCTCTCCAACATTTGGGATGGTGATAAATCGTTCGTCCTGTCTCCACCCCTGCTCCGCCGTCCTTGACCAGGTGAGCCGCGTCAACCCGACCAGGAGACAACAGGTGAGCAGCTTTGACCTAGCGCAGAAGTGCCAGGTGAGCAACTCGCACCTCGCATAATTTCATCCCACAGACAGCAAGTGAGAAGCTCTCGAACGTTGTTGTGTGCAGGACTAACATTTCCAATTTGAGTGGATCTTTACGTGCCCGCTTTACGTGTACACCAATGGAAGCTGCACGTGTGATGCTTTCAGTGCATGATCTACGTTAATACATGCGCAGCTTTGGTGTTGTGGTTATCGGCTGGTCCTAGTGAATTTATTCAACCTGTCTTCTCTCTAAGCTAGCAGTAATTATAGATTATAATGTAGAACATGCATTAGATAGGATGTCCGTCTAGTTTTCATGTAGTCAATGGGTGTTAGAATCTGAGCTATCCGAGCGCTGGTTTATGATGCGCGTGCTTTTCTGTGAGTTTGCAAGCACTTGTGTTTGACTCTCATAACTCTGCCACTCTTAGTACCGACGTCGAACTTTGAGATCGAGCAACTTTTTCTTCAAAGTCCGCAGCTCTCCAGTAGAAATGCTTTTATGAAGCACAAAGGTGCGATAAGTAAGACGAGAACCCAGGCGATCGTCCACCCTCAACTCAGACGGCCCTTCAGATATTGCCCAAGTGTGAATTGTAGTTACTCACAAACCAACTCGAGCACAGTTAGTGACATTCACTTCGTTCACAAGAAAGACTAACACACGGAACATAACGTACCTCTTGCGGATTTACCGTTGAAGGTCCCATACGAGATGTGCTTAACTTTAAGCGGACCCAGACCGATGTCCCCCCCCCAGTTAAAGACTTTTGAATATGGCGCCGCCCATACGTATTGTTTACAAGCATATGCTGGAGGGAACGATAACTACTAACGGGGGTCTACGTTTTGTGAAAGTTCGCTATTAAACCACGCATGGTAGGCAGCGATTTGCATGCTAGGCATATAATGAAGGAGCAGCAATGGAATTTTGATGGATCTGGCATCAATGATCTAGGAATTTTAATCAGGGAGAATTTGTTTTGGATGGACGCCATTTATCCGGAGGGGCGGCTATTCTGCTTTGAAGGACGCCATCGGCTGAAAAACTTGTTGAGTGTGTGTGGGGGAGGGGTGCACTAGCCTCCTGGAGGGGCGCCACATGTTTATCGAGAAGGGGGAATTCCCCCAGTTTCCTCCTCCTTAATCCGCGAGTGGCAAACAGCAACCGGATTTGGCGTATGTACCTCGAGGCAGTTTTCCGCTCTGGACGCTGGTTTTATATTATAGATATTTGTTGTAAACTCGTTACGCAACTTTTCGGTTGGAAATTGAATTGCATGAATTAATTACCACACGCCGTGCTATCCAGTATAAATCCATCGGGCCCTCTGTGACGTTCTCAGGCATTGTTTTGTGATCAAGAAGTCCTTCTGTGGCTGGCACGTGCAGTGGAAGGAAGGGAAGGAAGCATTACCGTCCTGTTTTGTTGATATGTGACAAGAGATATGAGAACGACGATTTCCGTCTATTAATGTACCGAGTTCCCGGTCGTATGAAGATAAAACAGGGCGGAGTAATGACATTTCAGTCGAGGTCATTGTTAACTAATGACACAAATTCCACCAACAGTCAAGCTGTGTTGACAGTTCCTATGTTCCTATGTTTACTGATATCCATTCAGGGTCCACTATCTATGTTTTTCTTTCAAGTCAAAAGCACTATTACTTGGAATACCATTCGGCGTACCAGAACGGGTAAGCATGCCCAGAAACGGCCGATCGTTATGCTTGAGCTATGCACACCAAAAATGCTCAACCCGTCACCTTTTCGGTCTCAAGGTGCATAGAACCCCCCACCCATCCCCACCCCGACAGCCCACAAATTTAGTGGTTTTCGTGATCTTCGAGAAGACATCATCTTGCGCCCTTTTCTTCTTCTGAGCATCACGATCGTATCCTGCCCGCAGCGATCGGAAGCCATATATATGGCAAATATATATGGCTATATATATATCGCCACGAATAATTACGTTTATGAAAGAACACTTGGTGAGTCCTTGTTGTCACCACAGTGAAATAGGCGCGTTTCTCAGACGGCTCATCGCTGTTTTGTATCCGAAGGTGAATGGACATTAGGAAGTTTGCTGTTATAAAGTGCGAACTTGGTGTTGCAAAGATAATAACTTGGTGTTGCAAAGCAAGCTAATCAATGCAAACTGGAAGGAAAAGTGGTCGCTGCATCCACAACACCTATAGCGTTGCACTCTTCACCCATGGCTGTTAGTTCATTCTTACATCAAACGCCCAATCCGTGGTCCAGAGTCCATCGCTCCCGAAACAACAAACTCGCGTGGCTATTTGTTTACCCCGCGATGGGCACATTTCGGTCAAGCACGAGCGTTGCGCGGAAACATGCAGGCTGGGAAGCAGCGAACTGGTGTGATCTTGCTGGGAAACGGTGGCGCCTGGCGCGTCTGGCGCAGTCGCGCAGTCACCGTCTGGCGCAGTCGCGCAGTCACCGTCTCGCGCAGGTCGCGCAGTTCGGCGGCCATTTTCGTTCGGCCACCGTCCAATCATCGTAAGCGGCATGTGATGCTATTCCCATGGTGCCGACACTCTCAACGAACCTGTCGAATCAAAGTCCAGAAATGAGTGACGGTCCTTATTTTGTTTCTCCGATGTTCCTGGTGCATGTATGTGGACTCTCTTAATTAGTAACTCTTTAAATGCTCTCTTTTGCAACGCATTAGGCACTGGGCTGGTACCTCCAGTAACAATACCACCCTGGACAATCAGGATGGATCCAGGAATTATCATGGGGGAGGGGGTGCACATGACTGGAGGGGCGTCACAGCGAAAATACCTGCAGGGGCGCCTCTGGCTGAAACATTAAAGGGGCATTTGACCCTTCTCGAGGGGCGCCTTTCCTTCCAAGGGGCGCCATTTCCTCTCAGAGGAGCGCCTCTGGTTGAAGCATTCGAGGGTGGTGGTGGGGTTGGGGTGCATTCGAGCATTCCCAGAGTGGTGCCCTTTCCCGGTCGGAGGGGCGTCCACCTTCCATGGGGGGAGGGGGGGCACATTACCCCAGTACCCACTGTTGTATCCGCCCCTATTGTCAATGGCAATTACACACAATACAAAAAAAATGTTGAGCTCTGGCTGAAAGTCAGACATGCATAGTTGGCGCATATGTGTGCCCGAATATGGGAGGCCATGCGTGCGTGTGCTTTGTTTTGCAAACGATATAGTCGGATCAAAACGTCGGAAATTATCACAGCTTCGTATTTGATATGATGAGTAAAATCAATGGAGAGTCACAAAACGCTTTGTTTATGCCACACTGAAGCTTCCACAGAGGGGCATATTTTCCCGGCCAGAAGGGCATCACCTTTCCATTGTGAGGGGCGCATTCACCCAGTGCCTTCCTCTTGTATCCCCTCCTTGAACATCATCTTATCAGGCGCAGATCCAGGGAGGGGCGAAGGTATCCGCCCCACCTCCAAGATGCCGAGCTTTGGCCGATATGTTGCACAGCACTGGCATTTTCTCGACATTTAAATGCCTGTTATATGATGAAGATCGTCTTAAACAGACCCGACGAACGTTAGCTGTTCAAATGATGAAGATTGTCTTAAACAGACCCGACGAACGTTAGCTGTTGAAATGATGAAGATTGTCTTAAACAGACCCGACGAACGTTAGCTGTTCAAATGATGAAGATTGTCTTAAACAGACCCGACGAACGTTAGCTGTTCAAATGATGAAGATTGTCTTAAACAGACCCGACGAACGTTAGCTGTTCAAATGATGAAGATCGTCTTAAACAGACCCGACGAACGTTAGCTGTTCAAATGATGAAGATCGTCTTAAACAGACCCGACGAACGTTAGCTGCTCAAATGATGAAGATCGTCTGAAACAGACCCGACGAACGTTAGCTGTTCAAATGATGAAGATCGTCTTAAACAGACCCGACGAACGTTAGCTGTTCAAATGATGAAGATCGTCTTAAACAGACCCGACGAACGTTAGCTGTTCAAATGATGAAGATCGTCTTAAACAGACCCGACGAACGTTAGCTGTTCAAATGGTGATGAAGATCGTCTTCAACAGACCCGACGAACGTTAGCTGTTCAAATGATGAAGATTGTCTTCAACAGACCCGACGAACGTCAGCTGTTCAAATCTGATGAGCATTTCGGAATCGGATATATTTTGTATTGGTCCCTCCAGCCAGGCTTCTGGGTCCGCCTCTGATCTCAAAGCGAATGAGGGTGGTTTGGAAGCACACACACCGAATGTTTTCTACATAAATATAATTTAAGGCATACTAATGCCAGCATTGTCCAAATTAAGCAGCATGCATTCTACTTGCAAGTTTGAACATTTTGCGTATTATGACACAACGGTTAGTGGTTACGTTAATACAAGCTGAAAAGCCACTGATATCATAGGTCTCGATTTGCAATCCTAACTCCTTAATTCCCGATCACTCCATACTGGTAACCGAAACCAATAACAAATTGCATCAACTTGAAAAAAAATGTGGCTTCGTTTGATTTAGGCCGCTTCGATTCATCGGTCATTGTGTGACCTTTTCAGCATCACTGATGGTCTGCAATGTCACGGAAATGCTGTCACGGGCCGCATAGCGACATTCTGCCCCGCACTGTTTAGCATCATCCCATCTGTTTCGCTACACATGCAGAAATTATAGTGGCGTCCTGAAAACGCTGCCAGACATCTGCTATTGTTCCACCGTCGCACGCATCTTGTCAGTTCACCTTCGCACAAAAAGTCGATAAGTTGGTAAATAAACAATGCTTTTATCGCGCGATACTGATGCTACATATAAGCCATAGCGTAGGTTAAAAGGCATTCAGCAAACGCGATTCGTGGCCGATTGAAGACCCAGTGTTTTATGGTGTCTCCAACAGATGGCAGCACTGCCGATGGCGAACTTCAGCTGTCTTCAGGCGGCTCGCCGAGTTGTCGTGACCGGACTGGGACTGGTGACACCACTCGGGTGCGGCACTGCTCTTACCTGGAGTCGGTACGTCACTTGCGATGGTGATTTAAACCATGTATTTCTGCTATGCTGGCACCACAATATGTGCATGCTGTTTGTGTGAGCTAAATATTTGAATATCTCGATTAACTACTGTGGACAGCGGTGCGTGCTGCAATCGCGTTCACTTATCCTGACAGGACTCACGACTTGTCCAAGTTATCCTTCCTTCTACACCTTATCTCCATCTCCCACATCATGTGGTCTAGAAATATCTAACACCAAACAAGGTGTATTTTGAGTGATTTAAAAAAGTGATGAGGGAACGACGATGATGTCTAACCAATGGTGCACCGAAGAGTGTGGGGAAATGGGTCAAAGGCTCTTCCCCTTTGAAACGTGGTGGGCCCCTAAGAAGAAGACGAAGAATGTATCAATCCACGCTCGCTCGCTTCTAAGCTTGGGAGGGTACAGATCCATATCCATCCTTCTTTATCATTTGGTCTTAAGCAGCCGCAGACTGCCACAGCTCACAGCCGCACACCGCCACATCTCACAGCCGTACACCTTCACAACTCACAGCCGCACACCGCCACAACTCACAGCCGCACACCTTCACAACTCACAGCCGCAAACCGTCACAGCTCATAGCCGCACACCGTAACAACACACAGCCGCACACTGCCACAGCTCACAGCCGCACACCGCCACATCTCACAGCCGTACACCTTCACAACTCACAGCCACACACTGCCACAGCTCACAGCCGCACACCGTAACAACACACAGCCACACACTGCCACAGCTCACAGCAGCGCACCGTCACAGCTCACAGCAGCACATCGTAACAGCTCACAGCAGCACACTGCCACAACTCACAGCCGCACACTGCCACGACTCACAGTCACACACTGCCACAACTCACAGCCGCACACTGCCACAACTCACAGCCGCACGCTGCCACAACTCACAGCCGCACACTGCTACAACTCACAGCCGCACACTGCCACAACTCACAGCCGCACACTGCCACAATTCACAGCCGCACACTGCCACAACTCACAGCCGCACACTGCCACAACTCACAGCCGCACACTGTCACAGCTCACAGCCGCACACTGCCACAACCCACAGCCGCACACTGCCACAACTCACAGCCGCACACTGCCACAGCTCACAGCCGCACACTGCCACAACTCACAGCCGCACACTGCCACAGCTCACAGCTGCACACCGGCACAGCTCACAACTAGACACTCCCACAACTCACAGCCGCACATCGTAACAGCTCACAGCCGCACACTGCCACAGCTCACAGCCGCACACCGTCACAGCCGCACACTGCCACAGCCGCACGGCGGCACACAGTGACGGCTCTGTGCGCGCCGTCAGACTGCTGCGCGGCGACGTGGGCACGGTGCCGGTGCAGGGCCCTGGCTACGAGCAGTCGCAGTCGCGTGTGGCGGCGCTGATCCCGCGCGGCACCGACGCCGGCCAGCTGGACATGGAGCGCCGGTTCACGGACACCGAGCGACGCCTCATGTCGCCGGCCGTGCGCTACGCCCTGCTGGCGGCGCAGGAGGCCGTCCAGCACGCCGGCTGGACGCCGCGCAGCCTCCACGAGCAGGTGGGTGCGGCCGGGGCACGGGCGGGCTGAGCGGGCCCAGCCAGCAGGGCAGCTGGTCGGCGTATGCCGGCTGGGTACGGGCCGATGTGTTTGAGTCCAGTGGATGCGGGACGGAGTTGGGGTGGCGCGTGCGGGCCCACGGAGGAGTGATTTAATGTGATCAGAGGACAGGGAAGTCTAGCCAGGTATTAATCGGTGCGATTCACATATATATGTGGGGATCCAATATATTTTGTGGTAAATGTCCATCATGGATGCACTCGCAATGTTAACTCCACATTAGTCCCTGTCTGCTGGATAGAACACCCAAAAGGTGATCCGGATTTCTGTACAGATTTTAAGGAATATCCGGTCGCCAGGGATGATGGCGAGAGGAGTCCTGCTAAGGATAGCATCCGGTGATAAGCGTCATCATTTCAACGATACATGTTTATTAATATAACGTTCTGGCTTGCCTGCACGGTATATTTTAACTCTTCCTATTGGTATTACCCAGCTGATCTTTGACGACCGCTAGTACATATCAGCATTGTATTTTTCCCACTAGTGCGAATTCCGTTGGCAGAACCGTCACATCACAGACATACAGGCACACATTACCAATGAAACCCGATGCCAGAGCACCTGACCGCACAGCCCCGCCGCCAGCTGTGCGCCGCGTCCAGCCCTACCTGACCGCGGCGCACGTGTGGACAGGAGCGGACCGGCGTGGTGGTGGGCGTCAACATGACCGACACACAGGAGATCGTGCACACGTCCGACCGGTACGCCAGCGCCGGCGCGGGCGGCGTGGCGCGCGCCTTCCTGCCGCGCATCTCGCTCAACATCGCCGCCGGCCAGCTGAGCATGCGCTACGGCTGCCGCGGGCCGGTGCAGACGTGCAGCAACGCGTGCGCCACCGGCAGCCACGCGGTCGGCGACGCGTTTCGCCTCATCCGCGACGGCTACGCGGACGCCATGCTGGCGGGCGCCACCGACGCCAACGTGTTCCCGCTGGCGATGGCCGGCTTCTGCCGGCTGGGCGCGCTCAGCACCGGCTTCAACGGCGCGCCGGCGCAGGCCAGCCGGCCGTTCGACGCGGCGCGCGACGGCTTCGTGCTGGGCGAGGGCGCCGCCGTGCTGGTGCTCGAGTGGCTGGAGCACGCGCGCGCGCGCGGCGCCGCCGTGGTGGCCGAGGTGCTCGGCTTTGGCCTGTGCTCGGACGCGTTCCACGCGACGGCGCCGCGGCCGGACGGCGACGGCGCGCGCCGCGCCATGGCGCTGGCGCTGCGCGACGCCGGCCTGCGCGCCGGCCACGTGACGCACGTCAACGCGCACGCCACGGCCACGCCGCTCGGCGACCAGATCGAGGCGCGCGCGCTGCGCGTCGCGCTGCCGCACGCGCCCATGGTGTCGGCTATCAAGGGCGCGCTCGGCCACATGATGGCCGCGTCCGGCAGCGTGGAGGCGGCCGTCACCGCCCTCACTTGCCTGCACGGCGTCGTGCCGCCTATCGCCAACCTGACGCGGCCGGACGTTCCGGGCGTCGACTACGTGCGCGGCGAGGCGCGATCGTGGCACGTGCCGGACGGCCGCCGCGTGGCGCTGTCAAATTCGTTCGGCTTCGGCTGCGTGAACACTTCGCTGTGCATTGCCGAGTATGTGGACTGAGGTCGCAGGGAGAGAGAAACGACTGGGAAAACGAGCAATGTGTAAAAAAAGAGACAGAGAGGCAGAAAGGGGAGAGGAGAGAGACTGAAAGAGATAAAATAGAGAGAGAGAGAGAGAGAGAGAGAGAGAGAGAGAGAGAGAGAGAGAGAGAGAGAGAGAGAGAGAGAGAGAGAGAGAGAGAGAGAGAGAGAGAGAGAGAGAGAGAGAGTGTGTGTGTGTGAGAGAGAGAGAGAGAGGGATGGAGTGTGTGGAGAGAGAGGGATGGAGGCAGGGTGAAAAGGGGAAAGGAGTGAGAAAAGGGCCTGAATGAATAATAACAGATAATAAGTTAATATTTATGCCAGAGGTAATGGGAGTGTTGGCAGGACTAAGAGCGATATGGGACACGAGAACAATTGCTCGAGATATTTAAAAGGTCAATGGTGACTGGTGGCCTTAGCATACGAAAATATGAACTTGTGCGAATATTAGCCTGCTAGCAATTACGACAAGCACAAATCATGAAGTGTTCAATTTCAAATGTGAAAAAGACTATAAAAGATGGCAGTGCCTATCTATTAAAAAAGCATGCAGTAACCATGGTGGATTCCGCCAGAGGAGGACGGCCTCCTCCTCCAGAGGAGGATGAGGACGATTGAAGGGGATACGAGGATATTCAGGTGCATTCATTTCATGCATCGCCCACAGACTGACGTAGCCAGAATTATTTTTATTTGCGGGGAGAGGCTGTCGCCGAAGAAGTACTCTTCCCCTGGAATGGAATACCCTTTGCCTCCGGCGGCCCCTTGGGTGCCTATCAAAATTCTACAAAACATAATTTTGGAGGGTAATTTTACAGCGTCTGAGGTGCTCCTCTCTGTGGACTGCATGGGCGCGACTAAAAAAGCGTACCGCAGAGCTCCTCCATTAGAATGCAAAACAGACTGCCAGGTCGCTGTCGCGGTGCGGCGCTAGTGACGTGGCCAGGCCCCCGTCGGATGGGCCGGCGGGGCGGTCGTGGTGCGCCACGACCGCCCCGTGGCGGTCGTGGCGCCACGAGGCGCCATACCACCAGCCATACTGGTGGTATGGCTGTGTCCACACTGCATAGGATGGGTCGGCTGGCGGTCGTGGTGCGCCACTGCTGGTATGGCTGTGTCCACACTGGATGAGATGGACCGGCTGGCGGTCGTGGTACGCCACTGGTGGTATGGCTGTGTCCACACTGCATAGGATGGGTCGGCTGGCGGTCGTGGTGCGCCACTGGTGGTATGGCTGTGTCCACACTGCATAGGATGGGTCGGCTGGCGGTCGTGGTGCGCCACTGGTGGTATGGCTGTGTCCACACTGCATAGGATGGGTCGGCGGGGGTCGTGGTGCGCCACTGGTGGTATGGCTGTGTCCACACTGCATAGGATGGGTCGGCGGGGGGTCGTGGTGCGCCACTGGTGGTATGGCTGTGTCCACACTGGATGGGATGGGTCGGCTGGCGGTCGTGGTGCGCCACTGGTGGTATGGCTGTGTCCACACTGCATAGGATGGGTCGGCGGGGGGTCGTGGTGCGCCACTGGTGGTATGGCTGTGTCCACACTGCATAGGATGAGTCGGCGGGGGTCGTGGTGCGCCACTGGTGGTATGGCTGTGTCCACACTGCATAGGATGGGTCGGCGGGGGGTCGTGGTGCGCCACTGGTGGTATGGCTGTGTCCACACTGCATAGGATGGGTCGGCGGGGGGTCGTGGTGCGCCACTGGTGGTATGGCTGTGTCCACACTGCATAGGATGGGTCGGCTGGCGGTCGTGGTGCGCCACTGGTGGTATGGCTGTGTCCACACTGCATAGGATGGGTCGGCGGGGGTCGTGGTGCGCCACTGGTGGTATGGCTGTGTCCACACTGCATAGGATGGGTCGGCGGGGGGTCGTGGTGCGCCACTGGTGGTATGGCTGTGTCCACACTGCATAGGATGGGTCGGCGGGGCGGTCGTGATACACCGCTGACACCACGACGAGCGTTCGTCTCGATCAAGGTCCCAGATCCGCCCTTGCAGTGACAACTGGGACCCTCACCCCATGGGCGGAGTCAGGAATTTTGATTAGAGCAGGAGAAGGGGGGGGGGGCTTGTTCTGGAGATATTTCATGGAGAATGTATGTAATCAGGGGCACATACAGTGGTTATTTGAGAGGGAAAGGCGTTCTGTTGAGAGAAAAAGGCACCCCTCCAGGCGAATGCCCTTAGGAAAATCCCGGATCCGCTCTTGATATGCACAGATCAATCCACTAAAAAAAATAATGCATGTATGCTAAGTTCATGGGCCTAAGAGAGCCCAAACATGAGGGAGTGGAGTGGGGGCAGCTGCGTGCTATCCCTTCGCCTTTTCGCGGCACCCGGGAAGCGATTGCACTGCACATCATGACTGGAGATCCTGGGTGGGTCGGGGAGTCCGGACTCACCAAGATTGTTACCCTGCTAATGTTAACTTGTCATTTTCTCCATTCAATCTGAAAATATGTCCCATAAATGAAGACATAGCCTCCCCTAGTTTGTTGAGTGATCTCCAGCCTTGCTGCATACATAGTACGCGGAAATCTGTGATGTCGATCATCTAATCAATTTGTTAAATGTCCAAGAGATGTTGACTTTATGTCCCCATGAGTGATGCAGACAAATGGGTCAGGGGTGTAGCTTTGTGTCATTTGGGACGATACTTGTCCCCAACTGGTGATCTCTCACGAAGCCAGAGGGTCCAAGTCCATATTTTCAAGACATATTTTCCGATTGAATATGGAAAACGACAACTTAACATTAGCATGGTACCAAATCAAGGAGGTCCAGACCACTCGGACCCACCTGGGATCTCCAGCCATGCCCCCAACAGTGGTGCAGTCAGGATTTTCTGAAGGAAACCGACCAAAAAGTCATGAAACAGATTATTTTGCATGGCGAAAATCTCGAAATTTCTTATTTGGTCTCGTGCAGGGGTGTTGATTTGTGAAAATTATTTGGGAGGGGGGAGAAAAATACATTAAAAAAAACAATAGGCAGACCAAAATTGAATTGAGTGGCACATTCCACAGGCTCCCATGTTAAAAGGTGAAATCATTTGGGGGCAAAGCCAACATTGAGGGGACAGCTGCCCCCTCAAAAGCAAGTGTTCCATAATTTGATTTTTGCTCGGTCGTTTCGCATTCAGAACATCGGAGGTAGTGGCATTGGTGCATAGTGTGTGTCAGGTGGGGGAAATGACGCATGTCCGGCGCCATACAAATCGATGCATTCCTTCAGTGTCATGACCAAGCTTCCACAGACGGTCGTTATTCAAGTAACTCTTGTCTACATGCCGAGTTCTTTTTTGCATGCACAGCTGTTTTTGTACAAATGCCAGCAATGACTCATCACCAAACGTTGTGTATGAGATGTCTGTGATGCGCCGTGAATGTAAATACACATCAGCCGACTGCAAGAGGTGTTCGACTGATTTAGCGGAAGTAAGCAGATATTCAGCAGGGATCGACGGCCCCTTCGATCTCGCTGAAATTTGGCACAGCAATAGAAAATAGCATAAGCTCTCAATAATTTTTTTCCATGGGAATCCCATACAGCACGTGTAAATCTATGGTTACTGCATGCCCCCAGGGCATAATCGACGTGATTGTCTCTAGTTATCTTGGTTGAAATAATTTCCTTTGTTCATAACGTCTATAATTGCAACGGCAAAGCTGATAACTTCAAACATTGTACAATACCAATTATTTCGTGGCATAATGGCACAATCTGGACTTGTGATCTCCGCCAGATTATATGGGGGATATAAAATTTAAATATTACCTTATACTTCAACTAATTTGAGCTTCTATTACATTACATACCTAGCACATTGGCAGACATCACGGCTTAAAAAACACACAGTGCTCCATCGAACAGCTAAATAATCAGACTGAAGAAATCTATATGGTAATCGAATACTAAAAGTTCCTACAGGGAAAGAAGAAATAAAATATTCGTGAAAATTCGAGAGGCATGTTAAATCTATCGTGTTGCATATTAATCGAAAGTGCTCGAAATACCAAACAAAATGACGCTACTTTATATGCCGTCTACCACTTAGGACAAATTCCATGGGCACCTCAAAATTTCGAGTCTATGGGCAGGCCTCTACGATTTTGACAAAAATCACGACCTAGAACCGAATATATGACAACGACCTATATGGGAATTGAATGCTAAAAGTTCCTATGGAGAAAAAGAAGAAGAATATTCACAAAAAATTAGAAGCTTGCTAAATCCATCTTGTTGCATATCAATCGAAAGTGCCCGAAATCCCGAACAAGATGACCCTACTTTTTACTTCGTCTACCCCTAGTAAAAACAATCCCATGGGATTGGAATGTATTATCCATGGGACATATGGGATCCCATATGTCCCATGGAGGGAAACCTGGATTGTCTCATGATCAAAACCAAATCTCATTCAAATATGCAGAATCCCATGGAAAAACCAGAGCAGTCCTATCGTAGAATTGGGGCAGTTCCATATAGCGTACCGGAACCCCGTCACGACTTTTAGGTGCCCGATCCCTCAGACATCCACGAGGCTTCCCCTTTTTGGGCAACCGTACCTAACATGCCCAGAGACTGGTCTAAGATATTTCAAGTGCGGTATAGCGGCCTGCACCAAGTCCAACGAATAATTAATTAAGGGCTTAATCAGTCATGCAGACACTCAATATGTCAGGTAAAATACGTGGTTCTGAAACAGCCAGAACAGTGGCTCGAACGGCATTGACAATCTTCACAATGGAGGATCAGTCATCAGACCAATTATCAGCTGACGCTACTTCGATCATCACTATGTGATTGGCAGTTGGGCGGCGGCCGGCCTTTTTGAATCTTTTTGTGTCAGGTCCACACGGATTAGCCTTCTAGTTCTATCTTACGAACATTACAAAACGATAGCCTATTATGATATTGGATTCACGGACACGGGATAAAGTATAGTGTGGTGACGATGGTAACGGTTGTGCGTTTGAGTGCAAGGCAAGAACCTGAAAAGGAATAGAAAAAACCATGGAGCATACTACCTACTTGTATGAATATGTGTCCGAAGCATTTTAATTGATGGCAAATGGACAATCATTAAGTACACAAAATTGTGATAAACTGATGTGGGGTGATGTGCAGGCTTATAGCGACATTGTATGATTATTAGTAGTCCTGCCATCATCTGGTTCGGTAGTTGATGTCTAAATGAAATGCTACTGCAAGCTGGAGCTGGTGATTTGGAGAGCTGATCATGATTGTGATAGGTGGATAGGTACCTAGGTAAATTTGTAGCTCAAGGTAATTTTCGATTTCTTGGAATTTCTTTTTATAATGCTATGTTTATGAATGTGCTTAACAAGATTGTGATGTGACAACTCATTTCCTCTGCAAATGCATACTTTTCAGATGAGAGGCAAAATAACACCCATATGAAGGGGCTTGGAGTTGGGTAATATAGCATGAAAAGTAATGTTCAAAATCAGGAAAACTGCAGCATAACCTAACCTATCCTAACCTTCCATGCAAGGAAGCGTTTTTAATGGAAAATTTCTGAACATTTTTTCTTGAAATTTTAACATTAAAAACACCTAAACTAGGCTGACTGAACCGTACCTAGCTGTTTTTGAAGAAAAACACTGACTTAGACTAACCTAAACTACCACAAACTGCTTTTGAAGAAAAAACAAGTTCTAATTTTCTATTAGAAATATCAGATAAAACAACACTGTTTGATATTTGTTTTCTATTGTTTGATATTTGTTTTGATAGTTGTTCAGAGACGTGTTCCACTTTTTTTCTTCCTGAAATGCTATGTCTGGTCTAAAGGAAAAAGTGTAATCCAACCTAATCTAACCAAACCTAACCCTTTGTTTTCCTCATGTAAGTACAATGTGCGCAAAATTTATCTTGTATATATCTTAAGCAGCAATAATACCCTTTTGATTTGAATGTTTTTTTTAGAAGCAAGAGCTTAGACTAGATTAACTTTGATTTTTTTGTTTGAAGCTTAGCTTTATTCTTCATTATATATTACCCCACTTGAAGCCCTACTTTTTTCTATTATTTTGCTTGCAAGCTGAAAAGTAAGGAGTATATGAGCGCCGGGAGTGGCTGACATGCAACATGTTGGCTGACCTTGCAAAAACCCTCATAAATATACGTCAAATATCGTTTGTTTGTCTTTCAAAATATGCGCGTCGTACATCGTTTCATCCTGTTTGCATGAACATGCTCTGGGAAGACCAGTGGGGTTTATGTTGGTTCATGAATCCCAGCGGGGTCTGGGCTTCCCCACTGGGATTTCTCAGTGGGAATCCCTGGAGAATTCACCCTGGGAATAGTATACAATCCCTCGGAGTCTGTGTAGGAATCCCATGGTGAATTCCAATATGGAACCGCATGGGATTCTCACACGATTGTCTCATAGGGAATGTTTCATATCCTGACAAGGACAATCCCATGCAATTTGATGGGTCAATCCCATGGATTTGTTTTCACTAGGGAGCCATCAGAAGTTTTCTATGGGCATCTAAACATTTCGAGTCTATCGGCAGGCCCCTACGATATCGACAAAAATCACTGTCTAGGCCCGGGTCGGTTCCTCTAAAAATATGGCTGAAGAAACCTATATGGGAATTGAATACTAAAAGCTTCTATGGGGAAATAAGAATTAGAATATTAGCGAAAATTCGAGAAGCATATTAAATCTACCTTATTGCATATCACTGGAAAATGCTAGAAATCCAAAATAAAATGACGCTATTTTTTATTTCGTCTACCCCCTAGGAAATAGTTTATGTTGTGTTTGGTCCGTTTGTGTGTAAACGTTTGAGGTGTGTTTGTGCTGTGTGGGTGTAGGTGTTGGTAGAGCCGGGTAGTCTGCGTGTGTTTGTGGCGGTGGTGGTTGTCTGTATCTACCCGGCTCTGCGCGACGAGCCGGCCACGCCGACTGCGGGTCGGAGACCCACGCTCTGGCCCTGGGAATCGCCCAGCCCTCTAGGTGAACGAAGCGGAGTATTTCCCGTCCCATCGTCCACCGAGAGAAAAGGCCCTGTCCCAGGCCGCGTGTCCCTCCCCGCAGCTGGCGCAGCAGAGCTCGACGCTCTCGCATGCTTCTGTGTCGTGGTGTTTGGCGCAATTTCTGCATGTGATTGTGGTGGCACGGCACCCCCCCCCCCCCCGTCGAGTGGCCATAAAGTTGGCACTTCTTGCAGCGTAGCGGGAGGGGTGAACGTGGTGTGACAGTGTATTTCATGTATCCGGCTGTTACGTGTGTTGGTGGTGTTCGTGTGCGGAATGTGACAATAATGAGGTGTGAGGTGAGGTGAGGTGTGAGTGTTGTGCCAGCTCCCGTGCAATAATTGTTCCCTGAGAGGTGTTCAGTTTTGTGGCCAGTGTTATGCATATGGGTGTGTGTTTTATGTAGTGTATTGTCGGGAGAATGCGCCCATCTATGCTGTCGTTGGCATGCATCAGGAGCGCACCTGACCTAATCTGTTTTGCGTGGAGGCGTGCTCCTGTGCGTTTGGTGATTTCCTCCTCTACCACCCGGGGGTCAAGGGAGCCCATGGGCTCCCCATCGCCCCGGCGGCAGAGGAAGAATTCGCCAGTGGGAGTAGAAGTGGTGGTGTTCATGTTTGTGGAGCTATGTGACGTGTGGTGATGTATGTGTTTATGCTGTGTGTGGTGTTGGACAGAGTGAAGCGGTGGCAGGTGCGTGTAACACGGCATAACAGTGGCCAGCGTCTCATGCGGTGGGGAAAGAGGGAAAGAGGGGCGTGAAGAGAGCCCAGATAGACTAGAAAGATGGGACAGATAACGTTGAAGTGAACACAAAGAATCAGAAACAAAACTGTTGACTGATCAACAGACTCCCATTTCGTTTCTCATAGCAGAACTGGTGGCACAGCACGAACAGCACGAACAGAAGTGGCGGAACTCCAGGTCCAGGCACGGATCACGTGCTGCTATCTAGTCAAATGAGTCTGCTTCTGGGCAAGTTTTGCAATGTTATTACAGCGTTGCGGTATGAAATTGAAGAAAGTGTGTGCAATTAAATATACGTTCAATGTAACAGGGGGATCTGGGGGCACTGGGGGCATCCCCCCCCATGGGAAGGTGGCTCCCTCCGGCCGGAAAAAGGCGCCCCTCTGAGTAGGCTCGAGTGCACTCGAATTTTTACAGCCAGAGGCGCCCCTTACAGAAAGTAAGTGGCGGCCCACCAGGCCCTGACGTCTGCCCACAATTCCTGGATCCGCCCTTGAAATGTAAATACATTTTAATGCTATCGCACGCAAAGGGTGTAACTTCACAACACGATTTGTGGTGTCTTGGGATGCATAGTGGTAATTGGGGATCCATGTCGGTTTGAAGGGTCCCGCCCCATACAGTTCCATGTTAAAGGCTAAAATACTTGATGGGGGAAGGACGCCTTCGGGGGTCCGGGGACACCCAGTATACACAACTTCACCCCTGTGCAACGAGCATGAGGAGGTACTTGATCGGTGCTCACAGTAGTGTTTTCACAGTACGACATTTTTCAGAAAATAACATGCGGATGGTATGATTCGAAACAACCACCTAAATTAGTCTTTCATGTCCAGTGCCAAGCCACCTCTACACTTTCAACAACAGATCATCCGAAACATCTTCGGGCACTGTGCTGTAAATTCGGCTGGTAGGGTACATGGGACGGGCGGAGACCTGCGGTCTAGCCGAAGCTGCGCACACATAGCACCGTGCCGCCGCACTGTGGTGTTCCCCTGTTTACTCTGCTGCCCAGGGAGGGGATTTGGGAGGGGTGGCGACCGCGACATTCCGGAGGCGCTCCAGCGATTGCCTTTTCTCCCCTCTTTGACAGACGAAACCAGTCGGACGGTGATTTTTGGTGATAAATGTCCTACATGCATGTATTTCACATTTCTATCGATCTTTGCTGGGCACTTGGGGATAAATGTTGTTTTTCTTTTCGCTTGCTTCCTTTGCCACCAGAACACGTCAGGTGACAAAAAATGATCATAAAAAGTCTGCAGCACTAAAAGTAACACTCACAAGTAGTCGTCACAACATTTATTTCCATAAATAAGACTTCTGATCAACATTTCCCACCAACAGGATCAACTTATCCCACGCCTGGGGTACGTTGAGACAGGGGCGATACGTCAGAACAACTCAAAATATCAATAATTTAAATTTGCTTCAGAACAATTCTGATGCGACTGAAATGCCCAAAAGATCACCAATTCGGAATATGTGTACAAATAATCAGTCTGTCTCACCCCATGCGCTCCAGGTCCTCCTAAGTGATAATAGGTTCAACATTCCTCGACTTCCCCAATACCCACCCAAGGCACATCGTCACGGTGGCCGTCCTTTCGGTGCGTTGCCAAACGGTCCCGTGAGCATCCATATATCACCTGTGCCATGTGCATCATGTACAAGAATGCAAAAGTGGAGATTAATAAATCGAACCCGATTGGAGACAAATGTTCGACAAATGGTTTGTGCGATTCTTGGTATGAAGGTTAAGTACTCAGTTATGCCAACCCTTCAATTTACAGAACAGCATGAGACAACAAAAAAAAACAGTAGGAGACCCTAACACCATGGAGGCCCCCTATGGGGTGGGGCAGGAGGCTGCCTTTGATCCTTGCCCCCACTGGAAGAACTTCGTGGCGACGCCACTGATTATTGGTCTTCAGCGTAAGCATACCTATTCCATGCAAGGGAGCACCACGAGCGTGCGATCTTTTCTCCTTCAGCCCGGCCGCGGACAAGGCGGAGTAATCGACCCCTGCCCCTATACAACTGGATCCGCCTCTGGTGTGGTCTGCATAGACACTGAAATTACCTATTCGTAAAACCAGTGACTCAGCTTAGAAATCACCGACAAGTTATTCAATTCCGGGAGCATCCACTCGAATCTCCCGCTCTTCACGAGCCAAATGCATGAACGCGGCCAATGCGGTGAGCAATCCATGTCCTACACTCACATGTGTCGCCGCTCTGGCGGATGCACCTGGAAGTTTTCGCACGGTGTCTCCCATTGGTAGACTACGGTGGGGACGTGGAGTGAACCGTACGGTCGATTATGGCATGCAGTCGTCAGCTGATATTATAGGTTTTGAGCATTATAGGCTCTGAGCATTATATATTCTGTGCATTATAGGCTTTGAGCATTAGTGGTTTTGAAGCATTACTTGCTTCGAGAGTTATACTTCGTAATATTAGTTGAAACGAAGCATTATAGGAATTGAGCATTATAGGTTTTGAAGCATTATAGGTTTTGAGCTTTATATGTTTTGAAACATTCCCAGGACGTAGTATTAGAGGCTTTGAAGCATTATAGCATATACTGAACAACTGTATGTTCCAAGCATTATATGGTTTGAGCCATTATAGGTTTTGAGTATTATAGGTATTGAAAATTCCCCCAAGACGACAATTTAGAGGCTCTGAATCATCATAGGTTTTGAGTATTATAGGTTCTGAAGCATTATCGGTTTCGAGTATTAGAGGTTCTGATATAGACCCGATCTTTTATGTCTTTATGCAGGTACAGCGAACACCGTGGACATGATATACAAAACCTACGAGATACATATGTAAACAACTGCGCCATTTATGACTCAACTGCGTCATCTAAGAATTTGAGAGAAAGCGTGTCCCTAAAACGCTGCATTTCGTTGTGGTGGTCGTCTAATTCGCAGCCTAACTTAAACTGATAAAATAACAGGTGAACAAGATTCTAAAAACACGGATGCGATATTATAAGATTTATAAAGTGTGCTGAATTGAAAATATTTTCATTTTAATATATAACAAACCATTAAAACGGCCCTAAAGTTTCACCCCAGATGACGTCATTTGTACCATTCTAGTCGACACGCAGGAAGGCATGGGGATGACAGGGGCCTGGATACAGCAATCAGTTTCGAACCAAGACCATTAAAAATATGTTGAACTCCATCATAAGTATTGATCATAAGTGCTGGACCATCTACAAAAGGACATTTTCTAGCACATGTTAAGTGAGCTGTTACGAACCTGGTGGACCCCCGAGAAATACCACGGGGAAATACCACGAAATACCAAGTTTTCGACAATCTGTTGTTCCCTGGATATTAAAATACTGAGCGTGGGTATTTTAATAGCGGTCCAAGCATGCTCTCCATGTGGTAAGTAAGGCTAGGCTAGGTCATAAAGTCATAAAGTCAAAGTGTTAAGGCTTAATAAGAGCCACAGGGGCCCATCTGGGTTAAGCCTATCTAGAAAAGGCACTATAAATGTACATACTCTCACCCCAATCGATCCTGTATCTCAAGTTCCTGGGGAGCTATATCCTAGCCTATCTAGCACCATTCACTTGCTATTTATTTCATAACACACTCAACAATTACAAACTCCTCCCATCATACCCATTCACATTGTGCTACCAAAGACAATCTCATCAGTATCACATCCCGAAGGAAGGTGCTGAATCCATTGCTAGGTACACCCTATATAAAGTTATACAGCGTTTCGACTTAATAAGAGACCCAAAGGCCCATCCAGTTAAGTCTGTAAATGGAAGATACCATAAGCCTGGTAAAAAGACCCACCCCAACCATCCCACATCCTGAAGAAACCAGTCATCCAATATCCCACACACCTATCAATGCCTATCTTCCCTAGCTATCCAGCCCTATTCCCCTGATCTCTCTTAACACATGTGGATTGAATGGCTTATCAATAATTTTGAAACTGCATCCATGCCTGCTTAAAGGGGTCTTTGCCGTGCACACTTATTAACATAAATCTCACCCCATCCATCACAAATTAGAACTCAAAAACAAGATTTTCCTGTCTAAAAATTGTCCACCTTAACACGTGCCCTGGAGGGCCTCTGAGAATTACGCGCACTGGAGGGGGGCAGATTCCGCCCCCCCCCCCCCAAGATCTCGGCTCCTAGTAAAGCTGGAGGAACGAAATTCGCAGGGTGGATGGGCATGGTAGGGAACTCTATTGTGTGCAATTTTCGTGACCTTAGGTCAATATTTTCAAGGTCAAATGAGGTCAGATTGGCAAAATTTTCCGGTTTTGCTTGGCTTGGCTTGTCATCGTTATGGATCGCTGTGATTTTGTCTAAATGCTCAAAAATGGGCATCAATGATGTTTTGGACATTACTAATGATGCAATGCAAATGATAGACCCAACATTTGACCTCAGGTCACCTACATAGCACCACTTTATCAGGTCAGTTACCTGTTCCAGTTACCGGAACCGGCCGCCCGCCCGACTGCTCCGTCGGGCAGCTCGGAGCAATCGGCTTCGTGAAGAAGGGAGTGAAGTACATGAATAAAGTATGGAAACGCAATGATAAACAGTACAAATGACAACCAGTAGTGCATTTATGGCAACATTCCAGTTGATCAAGTTTGGTTCCATTAACCTGTCATGAACTTGACCTGACTTGACCTTAGTGACCTAACATGACCTTGAAACTATACAGCATATCAATATGCATCAAACAAGTCCCTAGTGTTGCCTAGAACACTTCCCTGTTGTCAGTATACTGGGAGCGCATCTGCGCCGATTTTTGTGGTCTGGCGCTATAACATTTTTTGACTTTAGCAGCCCCTAACTTGAAAAAGTTTCGGGCGATTTCCATTTTTCTTGCTTTAAACGACGCGCCGTTCATTTTTAAGCAGGTACACCGAAAATCGCGTGCATCGACCGGTAAAATCTGCAGTTATTTGCGAAAAACCGGAGGGGTGGGCAGATTTCGCCCCCCCTCCAGTGTGCGTGTTAATTGTACATTCAATGAGGAACTCCCCACAGCATCAGCAGGCAGCCCATTCCACTGATCAACAACCCTTTGACTGAAGACCTGTTGTCGCTTAACTGTCCTACACCTCAACTTGTCTAACCTGAATTGATGACTCCTATGTGATACTCTAAAGGCTTCTACTTCTAGGTAAGGCTATGTTGCATTTTTAAAATTTATTTTGAGCATTACTTTTTATGATATAGGTATTACCCAACTGCAAGCCCTTTTTGGGTGTTATTTTGCCTCCCAACTTAAAGTATGCATTTGCAGAGAAAATGAGTGGTCGCATCATGTTCTGCACATTCATAAACATCACATTAAAAAAGAAATTCCAACAAATACAATTACCTTAACCTGCAAATTTGCCATTTAAGGTAGGTAGGTAGGTACCTATGTAGGTACCTACCTCAGTAGGGTAATCTTCAAGTATTACCCCTCCCACATTCTTTATATCAACAAGGTATTTAAGTCACTGTCAGCTGAGTGCCAGTCAGCTGTTGGTGACTTAAATGTTAAATAAGATTGAAAATAATTAAATACATACCATTAAATTAAATATACTGAAATAAGATTACCTAAAGGTAGGTATATTCACACCAAATTGTGTGTGATTACACAGCTTGTGATGCTAGTGAAATTGGCCACTGAATGTTTGATGATGTGCAGTGCTTTGCTGAGCATGATTATGGGTAAGAAAATGAGTAAAATAACCTTATGGCCATATTGCACCAAAAATAGATCCAAAATACTGAATATATTTTGGCCATGTGCCTTTGTCAATACTAAGCATTTTGATTTAATGTAATTGATGTCTATTTCTTTGAGAAATCAAAACTGATATATAAGCAATTCAGGCATTTTATAGAAGTCCCTTAACACAAATTTGAAATTAATCTGACTAGGCTTGTTGGAGCTTATGTAGCAACTTCTTTCTCTATCATTTGCAAATCATATATGTCAGATATTCACTGTTTAAGATATTCCCACTTGCCATTGATGCTGCAGACAATCTGACTGTGTCAGTGCCATTGTGATGAATTTTTGTACTACTTGAGGAGTTTTATGAATAGTTCAGCTGTTGTTTATGACTTTTAGAATATATTTTCATAAGTTCATGCTATTTTGTTTCTTGAACAAAGCACCAAAAATATTACACCATAGATCCACAAATGTCCCTAATATGATTTTCTGATATCCAAATTAGATACAGATAAAATGAATTTGATATTCTGTTCTTGGTGAAATGACTATAATTAAGGCCCTAGTACTTCAGCTTGAATTGCTTTTATCTTGAAAAGTTGTCATTTTGAAAAGAAATATCAAATTTATTCAAATCACATCAGAAAGCACCAGAAAACATGTTTTTTTTTACTGAAACTTGGCCTAAGAGCTTCTTCCATATATTTACCACATTTAAAGTTGAAGTACTTGCATCTGAATAAGCATTTTCCCAAGGAAACAACATCATTCAAACAACATTAGAGAAGCACCAGAAAAAAATGTTTGCATTTGTTTACAATGGAGATACATATTATCATATCTAAACAAAGTGTGGGAAGTATTCAGTAAAAGGGGCTTGGGTAATATATAGTGAAGATTAATGTAAAAATTATAATACAAATGTAACCTCACCTAACCTAATCCACTGATGTTGGATCTCATAAAACCTGCTGATGTTTGATTGTTTTATATGGTTGTCACTAAAGGAGTCAAACTCTGCTGTGTTGATGCCAAGTGGCACACTAAATGCTGAATAGCTTGTTTATATGCGAAAGGTATATATTTAAGGATATCACAACAAGGATTGTTTGAAATATAAACCATAACCAAACTTAGCCTATCATATCATAACCTGTTTCTTTTTGCTTTGCTGTGGTGAAGCATGTGATTAACTTCTCTTGTATCTGAACAAGCTGCAAAAATGCTGATGCTGGTAGATTTGGATATGCACTCTGCAGATCCTTTTCAGATGAGCCCTTGAATTCTTGTTGGGTCTTGGGCTTTTTTATGTCTGAAGATCATCCTCATCAATGGGGAATTGTGCTGGCAGCAGGTGTACCTGGTGGTGATTTCAGAACTAGTCTTTGTGTACTGTTTGTTGAAGAGATTGGCCATGGTAAAACAATTGAGTTTACAGTTTCTTCAGAACTTAGGATACAGTTCATGCATCCTTAAAATCATCTGTCAATAGTGTGATCTCAGAATATTGGTACCTCACTGATGAGGGTATTTCAGTCCTTTTTTTCTGGTGGCAGGTGCACCTAGCAGTGGATTTAGAACTGTCCTTTCAGACAGATGCTGAGGAGATCGGCCCTGGCAACATAAAGGGTGAATTATCTTTTTCAGGTTGAATGCATGTTGAGAAAAAAACATGTTCAATTACCATGTGGATTAATTTGATTAACCCTTGCACGGCTGGTGGTCTGAGCCACCTTCGCCAGGCTGGGGGGGGGGTAGATACATACCCCCAGGTATCTCACGAACCAAGCAAGATAGAACGAATCTGAAAATTGCATCGGATAGCTCGAACAAATTCCAGTCGAAAGTACTTCGGTAAGTTTTTACGCTAGGATTTTAACTTAACCCTCGCACAGCTAAGGGGGGTAGATACCTACCCCACCAAAGTTTTCCCGCGACAGCGGGAAAACGGCGCGCGGCAGGACGCTGAAATTTGGAATACCTTACAATTAGCTATTTTGCAATTGCAATTAGCCAAGAACTCGAAATTAAAATTTTATAAATTTTGGATTTTCAAAATTTTGGATTTTTAAAATTTTGGAATTTTGAATTTTTATTTTTGAAATAGGTATACGAACCAAAAATATGACGTTCTAAGTCAACTTAGCATTATACAAAAGTCCATAGTTTGTCTGCAATGTTGATGTTAGTTTAGATAAAACTACAAAGTGCAAAAAATGACGTCATCAAAAAATCAAAATTCGAAAATTCTGAAATCGTACGTTTTGGCGCTCAGTCAAGATAAGTAAACTCTGAAAGTGTCATTGTAATATCTTTATTATTGAAGGCGTGGCGACTGCTTAAATATTTTTGGAGGTGACCTCACTTGACCCGTGATAACTCGGTGACCTTTGATGACCCGACCATATTTTTTTTTAGAACATGTAAAAATAGCTAATGGTAAGGTATACCAAATTTCAGCGCGCTGCCGCGCGCCATTTTCCCGCTGTCGCGGGAAAACCTTAGGGGGGGGTAGGTATCTACCCCCCAGCCGTGCGAGGGTTAAGATGATCTGACCACTCATTTCAGCCACAAATAAATACATCTCAGTTGGCAAACAACTGCTTTCTTCACTGTTGGATCATGCTATGGGTGTACAGAATTTAATAATAATGAAAATATGGGTTTTGGGTGGGGTGGTACTGGTATGTAATGAGGAATAATGCAAATTTCAGCAAAAAGTTGCTGGAATAGTCCAAATCAGCCTAGCCTAACCTGGTGATATTGGCTTGCCTACTGCCTATTGGTGTTGGATCACCTATGGCATGTTGATGTTGAATTGCCTACATCCAATAACTAGTAAGTCCTTCCATTAGTGTTAACCCTCTTAGTATCTGCAAACCCTGCCACGAAGTTGTTGTATGAACAACATAAGCAGCAATAATGCCACATAATAAAGTGTCATAAAGTGTTTAGACTTAATAAGAGCCATAAGGGCCCATCCAGTTAAGTCTGTAAATGGAAGATACCATAAGCCTGGTAAAAAGACCCACCCCAACCATCACCACCTCCTAAAAAAACATCCACCAACATCCCACACAGCTGTCAATGTCTATCTACCCTAGCTATCCAGCCCTATTCCCTTGATCCCTCTTAACACATGTGGATTGAATGCCTTACCAATAATTTTCGAACTGCATCCATGCCTGCTTAAAGGGGTCTGTGCCGTGCACACTTACTTAGCATAAATCTCGCCCCATCCATCACAAATTAGAACTCAAAAACAAGAATGAAGAATGAAGTTGATAAAGTCTTAACCCGCGCACGTCCGGGGGGGGGGCAGATATCTGCCCCCCCCCCCCCTGCGGTTTTTCCTACTTTGCCGCCATACTAATCGGGTTAGCAAAGCCAAACCTCGCATGGCTGCTCATTGGTCTTTTCCGCATATCCTCAGAAATTTTTGACCCTGGGTCATCTCAAGTCAGGTCACCAGGTCAGGCCAAGTGACCTAACGTCCCTCCGAGTTCTAGGTGGCATTACTCCCACAATAATTGGGCGATTGATTTCAAACTTATATCACGTCATGATCTTATCAGGGTCTATAATATGTATATCACGGTTTTTTTTCGTAGCGTTGACCTGAGGTCAGGTCGTGGCTATGGCATACCCATTATAGGCCTATGGAAAAATATACAAATGTTTCCTGGTTACATATTTGCTCCCGGAATGACCTCCAACCGTTATGGCGTGTAGTTGGAAGCTATTCGCAATGCTATCGCTGACATTTTTGCTCAGTGGCCCCACCAAGGTCAGCTGAGGTCACCTGAAATCACTAGCACATTTCTGCGCACTATATCGCAATGCATTGAGCTAGAAGGCTGAAATTACTGTCATTGTGCTTGTGTCGCCAAGACGTGTCGATTGATATATTACATGACCTCCCTACTCTACCCCATGACCTTGACCTGAGGTCATTGTTTCTGTGACCCATCTGTTGACCTGACCTTAAATTACACAGCGTATGTCGATAGCACATTTCAAGGGCTGTCGAATAGCATTTGCAGTTTGTTTCTATCTGTTACAGGTCCTGAGATATGTGCCAATATCTGAGGGTCCCACCCGATCTGGTCGAATTTGACATGATGACCCAGTGACCTAAATATTGACCTGAGCGAGAAAATGACCGAAATACTTTCGATAGAGCTTGTCACCAGCTATCCAAAGCCGTTTTCCGTTTGTCGCTACCTAGCATAGTTCTCGAGATCTTAGGGGGGCAGACATCTGCCCCCCGGACATGCGAAGTTGGCGCGGACCGCCGGACGTGCGAGTGTTAAGACTTAATAAGAATGGGCGCAAAATAACCAATGCAGTCGACGCGCCCTCAAGCGCAAATCCACCACCACCACCAAGACTTAATAAGAGCCACAAGGGCCCATCCAGGTTAAGTCTACAAAGGGAAGATACCATAGCCTTGGAAAAAAGACACTCATCACCCCAACCAACACCACATACCTAATTCCAGAGAATCCATCCACCAGCATCCCACAAACTCATCAATGTCTATACCTTACGTATCCAGAGCCCTATTCATTCAATCCTGTACAACACGTGGCTTGAGTGCCGTACCAATGATTTCTGCCATCCATCCATGACTGCTTAAAGGGGCCTGTACAGTGCACACCTAATGAACATAAATCTTACTCCATCCACCACTACATGGAACTCAAAAACAAGATTTTGCAGCCTAAACAAGTTGTCCACCCTATTTGTAAATACTTTCAATAAGGGACTCCCCATAGCATTAGCAGGCAGCCTATTCCACTGATCAACAATACTTTGACTGAAGACCTGTTGTTGCTTAACTGTCCTGCAACTGTATTTGTCTAACCTGAGTTGATGACCCCTATGTGATGGTCTAAACAGAAGAGCATCCTTCAGATTGACCTGATTTAGCCCTTTATGATTGTATGCATTTCAATCATGTCACCCCTTCATCTCGTATACTTGAGTGAGTACATATCTAATGCCATAGGTCTTTCCCCGTATTCTAAGTTACCTATTCCACTGATGAGTAGTGGCTTTGCGTTGCACTCTTTCTGGCGTATTTATACCTATTTTTCTGAGTGGGGCTCCATGTCTGGTATGGAATATTCTATGTGGGGTTGCACATAGGCTAAGTACAGTATTTTCATGACCTACTTGCCCTTGTGCCTCACACTCCTATAAAAGATTCCCAGCATTCTGATTGCCCTGCTCCTAGCTGTGATACATTGTTTTTCTGCTTTAGGATCATTTGAAACTAACACCTAAATCTCTTTCTTCTTCAATAACATCCAGTTTCCTACCTCCAACTGTAAATCTGAAAGTCTCACCTCCAGACCACAGATGCATAACCTTTGTTGTGAGTGCATTGTTGGCTGTTGCGCTGATCTTTGTACATAGCAATTATAATATTTAGCAGGTCTTGCCTGGTCTGTGATTTGACTCTGTAGTGGCTCAATGCATTGAGGAAGATTTGATTCACAAGATATAAAAATAGCAGAAATAGTATGGGACAAAAGCAGTTCAACTTCGGCCGACTGCTGCATTCATCATTGACAATGGTTCTTTGTCATTTCCAGCACAGAAGAACAACTGATTCTGCTTCCAGTTATCAACGTCAAATCTAACCTTTAAGCCAAGTCTGATGCAGCCGAATAAAGAGCCTGCACCAAGTCAAAGTGCACATAGTGTGAGAAGTAGGGCACAAGCAAGTGGGTGGAAAATGTTTGCCAGAGCTTCATTTCTTCCTACCCTTGCTTACAATGTTTTCATGCAGAGATTATCCAGCCGAAAGTGGTGGGACCGCATTGATGATACCGTCATTCTTGGAGCTCTACCCTTTCGCCATATGACTAAGCAGGTGAGTGGTGATGGACACTATATGATCAACATGGTCGATGCACCCTAAAGTCCAAATAACTAACTAACTAACAGGTGAGTGGTTAAGGTCGTTCTTCAAGTTGACTGATTTTGTCAGGGTTCAAGGTAGCTCAGTTGGTAGGGTGTTCAACTTGTGGCCACAAGATCATGGCTTCAAATTCTGCAACCTGCAGGATTACTGAATCCACCTGCCACCAATAGGCTTGAGTGGGTAGAGATGATATGTAGCTATGCAGGAGTTGAATGCATCATAAGGAAACCCCAGGTTCTTCCTCCATGTTTTTAAGCCCATTTTCATATGTTTGGTTCAGGTAGGTATCTGATATGACAACTCTGTGGCATTTTATGAGTTGCTAGATACTTAGTGTGTCATTTTGATTTTTTTGTAAGCAACTGCCCCTGCCATGTCAAATGTATTCTCTCCCCACTGTGTTTTAGGTGAAGTTGTCCAATATAGCTGCTTCCATCCCTCTCCCACAAAATACTTAAGAGCATGAAACTGAACTATTATCACATATGTAGTTATATTTTGCTGTTGTGAATTTCCATAGGTAGGTACTTCATCAGCATGGGATTCAGTTTGTCCGAATTTCATTTTTATGTGTGTTGAAAACAACATTTCATGTTAAAATGGTTCTATTTCATTACAAAATGTTCACTTTTTAAATGCACCTTTCATTGTCAAATCATTTACATCCTGGAGAGCTATGATCTAGCAGACATGGCTTATTGTATGCTCCTTCAGCTTCATTTTTGTTTAGGGTTTGCTGTGCTCTACACATAACAATAATATGCCACTGTATGCCAGATGTATATGTAGCTTAGCATCCTATTTGCAACCTTGATTTCCCAAACCGAAATTGCTATTCAAATCAGACACCCAGTCAAAACTAATCTGGTCATGCCAATGAGGTTTAACCAGAGCCATGAGTAAATGTTGGTAGGAGATCTACCCACCTATGTTAAGGCTGAGAGGTTAATGATGCAACATGATATGTGTCACCTAAGCCATGCTTAAGACTGGATGGATGGGACTATTTTCAACATCTTGCTGCTTTTAAGTGGTAAGAAAAATATTCAGTTCAGGTTTTGGCTGTTGACAATGGTTTGCTGGTGCAAAATAAGCTGGAACTTGGCACCATACACAATATGCTCTCATCTATTGTTTGATGCATATAATCAGTCAATCAGTAGGGACACAACAATGTTTTTATTTTCCAATGGTTGAAGTCCTGGCACCACTGACTGACGAATCTTGCTATGCTGGCAAGACTGATGTTAACTGATGAGCGACCACAAGTGCTGTTCACTGACAAAACCAAAAGGTGTTTGTTTGATTGTGGTTGATATTGTTTTGTTTGCTCATCTATAGTTGTATAATGGCTTTAATGACCAGTCATATAAGACCAATCAGTGAACATATAATGATCAGTCGGATAAGAAGACTAATGGTATAGCCTTTTAAGACACGTCCCCTTACCTTACTTACATTCCTTCTTTACAGATTGTTAAAACTTCTTTGATTTGGGGGCGGCGGGGGATATGTTCCTTCTCATTTTTATTTGCAGCATGAACCTGTACTGTTGGCTGTATTTTTGTTTCAGATTCCTTGACTTCTTCTTATTTTCAGCTTGTTGATGAAGAGCAAGTGAAAGCGGTGGTGTCAATGAATGAAAACTATGAGCTGAAAATTCTTTCCAACATGTCAAAAGTATGTGTCCACCGAGCATACATTATATTTTGTTATGTCTTGTGAATGTTACATGACATCTTGTGTTGGCTGCTGAGTCGTTTCATCCTGCATGTGTCAATATACTGAACAGGTAACTGCTGATCTCTTCTGGCAAATCCAGGATATGTGCAGTTGTGAGCTCGCCACCCCATAAAGCAATGCTAATTCAATGGTGTCAGCTAAACTGAGAGTGATTGGAATTTCTACAATATGTGTAATTTGTGACTTTCAAGTGCCTTCCGTATTAACCTCCAATATTGACCGTGCCGAGTGCGGCAGGAGTGGGCGGAACACGGCGTGGAGTTCCTGCAGCTGAGCACCACAGACATCTTCGAGGCGCCGTGTCAGGAGAAGCTGCGCCGCGGAGTGGACTTCATCGAGCGCCAGCGCGCCGGCGGCCGTACTGTCTACGTGCATTGCAAGGCAGGCCGCACGCGCAGCGCCACACTGGTCGGCTGCTACCTGATGCAGGTGAGGGCGCGCCGTGCGCCTGCCGACGGTGGACGTCTGCGGACCGTGCATCTCCTGTGTGGCTCCCGTGTGGATCCCGTGTGGCTCCCGTGTGGATCCCGTGTGGCTCCCGTGTGGATCCCGTGTGGATCCCGTGTGGCTCCCGTGTGGCTCCCGTGTGGCTCCCGTGTGGCTCCGGTGTGGCTCCTGTACAGCTCCTGTGTGGCTCCTGTGTGGATCCCGTGTGGCTCCCGTGTGGCTCCCGTGTGGCTCCTGTGTGGCTCCCGTGTGGCTCCTGTGTGGCTCCTGTGTGGCTCCTGTGTGGCTCCTGTGTGGATCCCGTGTGGCTCCCATGTGGATCGCGTGTGGATAAGGTCGGCTGCTGCAGATGTAGCAAGATGGTTCAGTGTTCAAGCTCAAGGAAGGGGTGGGAGAGTTTTCTATACGACCTGCACAAAGCAAAATTTGAATGTTAAAAAAGCTAATGCTACAGCTACGAGCAATCATACTAACATTTTCACCTCATTTATGTGTCTTAGAGTGAACAACATACCCACTGCCATGCAGCCTACACTAGGCACATTAGACCAAGGAAAATGTATACGTAGTGGAAGAATGGGGAGTAAGCGAACAACCAAACAAAACACATTTCAAACGACGCCAATTTAGTCGTAAAGTATGCCATATTATAAACATTGTTTTCAATCTTCCGTGAAGCGTTTCAGGGCTCTTTGTTGTTGCGACTACTAAAGTCAAGGCTGTCTGGCGCGAACGACTGATCAGGTAATGCATGACCTTTGTGACATCAAATTGCATCCCAACGTTTCGTCGTGCTGACTCACGTTTGACATTTATGCCTGTAGCTGTGTCCCACCGTAAGTGGTGAGCTTGAAATGGTGCGAAAAGAATTATCTGGTTTGTGTGCCTGGCACTAAACGTTGCGTATGAAAACGCGTTAGGCGTCAGACGCAATGTTAATGCGAACATCGGGGGATCTCCAGTAAAGAAAGAAAACAGGTAGGTTCCTGATGCCATTGAAGAACTCTGAAATATGCGCCCGCGACAAGCGCGCCCGGATGCTCATTAGTGTGTGCGCGAAGGATATGGTTACAATTTATGAGACTCTGTCTCCATAAAATATGATGCGTAGTGCATTTATGAAAGTTAACTTGCCTTCAGACGTCAATTTAATTGCCACTCACAGTGATATATTGCGCATATTGTTACTTTGCGTATTGTCTCCTGGAACTATTTTCCACCATAGACGGGGGGACGAGTGGTCTAGGGGTAAGATACTCGTCTCACAATCGAAAGGTTGTGGGTTCGAGTCTCACCTGTCGCTACTCTTCGCCCGCGACCAATCGGCGTGAGAGATTGGCGACGCTACATGACTCAACGGTCGATGTGTCGTAAAACCAATAACCAACCATCCACCATAGACGGTGGGCCGCCGGCGCGGCGGCGACGCCCGCGGCCCGTGGCTCGTCCTCGACCGCCCGCCATTCATAATATGGCGGGGCGCGGAACCATACCCTGAATGTTAATGGTCCCCAACGCCAAAGTTACATTACAGCGTAGTTCTTCGATTTGTGGACATTCATCGTCGGTTGTGTTGATAATGCGGCAAACAATTAAACATTCGTGCCATAGATCACTGATGGCCTTATTTTTGGGGGTCAAAATCACGAACACAATTTTTCATGATCGCAACTGAGCTTAACGTTCGACGAATTCATGATATTATAAGGCGGTGCTGCGACTTTTTGAGATTCGTTACCCGTTTGCTCGATATCGCGGCAAACAATTACAAATTCGTTGATGGATCAATGACGGCATTATTTTGGGGGTCCAAATTCCGAAGCGAATTTTTCAACAAGATGATCGCAACTAAGCTTAACGTTCGCCGAATTCATGACATTATAACGCAGTGCTGCGGCTTTTTGAGATTCGTGGCCCGTTTTCTTGATATTGCGGCAAGCAATTACAAATTCGTGGATTGATCAATGACGGCATTGTTTTGGGGTCCAAATCCCGAACAGAGTTTTTCAACAAAATGACCGCAACTGAGCTTAATGATCGTCGAGTTCATGATTTTATAAAGCAGTGCTGCGAACTTTTTTTTAGATTCGTGACCCGTTTTCTTGATATCGCGGCAAACAATTACAAATTCGTGAATGGATCAATGACGGCATTATTTTGGGGGTCCAAATCCCGAAGCTAATTTTTCAACAACATTATCGCAACTAAGCTTAACGTTCGCCGAATTCATGACATTATAATGCAGTGCTGCGACTTTTTTACGTTTATTGAGTGGTTTCTTGGTATTGTTGAATTTATGACAATGTCGGGGCGCTCTGCCTATAGTTTCCCCCGCCGGCCGATTGTCGGCGCCAGTTTCGCCGTCCGACGGCTGGCAGCTTATGTCCGCGCTTGACGCGTAACGGTAGTCTCACGATTCAGTTGGCCGCACATTGGTGATGCGTTGGATGCAACCTTACATACTAAGCTTACAACTAGGACCAACATTCCGTCAGTCGTAGAGTCTGAGCCTGAGTCGGAGTCGGAGAATCGCACCGTCTTAAACGTCACCTTGTCTCAGGGTCGGATCCATGGGGCCGGGACAAAGGGCCATGTCCCGAAGAGGCCGATTTTGCAGATGTTTTGTACTATAATGGGATTTTCTCGAATTCTAAGAGCATTGTATGGGATAAATATTGTCTTCAACAGACTCCACGAATGTTAGCTGTTCAAATCTGGGTTTTTCGAAATCTGAGGATTTGTATTGCCCCCGCCCCCATCCAAGCCAGGCTTCTGTATCCGCCCCTGCCTTGTCTGGGTGTGCAGCGTGCTGCAGACGCCGGCCGATGACGCCGCCTGTGTGGCGACGCGACACGGCCACGGAGCGAGGCCGATCTCGGGGTGGGCCTCTCACCGACTGACCGTGCCTCCCCAGCGTCACCGGTGGAGCGCCGAGGAGGCCGTCGACTACATCCGCCGCCAGCGACCGCACGTGCTGCTCGGACCCAAACAGTGGAGCGCCCTCTACCAGTGCGCCGGCTGGCAGCCGGACCAGGCCGCCGTCGACTCGTCTGGCACGTGAGGCGCACGCCGCACGGGGACGGACTCGGCACGTGCGACGCCACACCACACCACACGTGAGGTGCGGCTGGCTGGACTTGGCTACCTACAGCACTGCGCGTCACGTGCCTGGCTCGTGTTCTCCGACGGAGCTGTGAACCAGCAGCGTGGTCTGAGGAGAGGCGCACGGCTCAGTTGACCCCAGCTTGCCTCGAGTTGGCAGCACGACTGTGCACGCCCGACGCTTATAATCGAACCGTCGGTCGGATGTAGTGAAATACCTGTCGTTAGCCGTTCGTTTTACTCACCTGGACCACCGCGTTAAAGCCCTGGCCATTCTCCTGCTGTGCATCTCAGGATATCGGCCAGTGGAGCGTTCCGTACAGTATTCAGATACCGGTATTGCTGCTTATTGTTGCTGTTACGGGCTGTTGCTGTTACGCCATGTGCTGGGTTGTCGAATGATACCAGTGTAAGAGGAATGTAGGCTATTTAGATGGTATGTCCCAAGTTTTTTTACTGTTAAAGAACTGATGTGGCATGGTCAGGAGTATATGAGGGATCTTTGTAAGGACACGGTCGGTAGGTATGATAATTATGGAACTGGATATGGTGTAAAGATAGTGTATTGGTTAGCCAGGAACGGAAAATACATACGTTATAAAAAAATGAAGCATTATTTTGCTTTCAATATTCAGTCGTAACCGTACTTGATACCAAATGGTAAGAAAGGAACAGGATATTTAAATTTATTAAAACTGATACTAATTTGGGTGATGTTTTGTCGAAATTTTAAGTATATTCCATTTCGTTGATTGTCATGACTTGTCAGAAATCGACACGCCTCTTTACTTAGATATCATTTCAGGAAAATGTTGAAGGGAATACGCTGAGGAATTCATCAGTACATTCTTCTATAATATTTTATTCCAAATCATTCGTGTCCATCGCGGAGTAAAATCTCGATTAAAAATGCTTGGCTGCCAGGTCTGTAAGTTAAGGTTCGCCCCTCGTTGATACTGTATTAATTGTGAAGTACAGGAATGGCACCAGCACGAGTAGTCTTGAAGGGGACGATTGGTCTAGGGGTAAGATGCTCGTCTCACAATCGAAAGGTTGTGGGTCGAGTCTCACCTGTCGCTACTCTTCGCCCGCGACCAATCGGCGTGAGAGATTGGCGACGCTATATGACTCAACGGTCGACGTGTCGTAAAAACCAATAACCAACCAATAGTCTTGAAGCAGTACTTCATAGCCCAAATAGATGGAGTGAGCATCGCTCTTTGTTATTTTCCCATTGGACGGCCATTCGTGTAACGCCACTTTACGCTTAAGGTAGTCAATCACGTATGTCAGATTTCTCTGGGTTTCCTGAAATGCGAGGAATAGGACATATATTTCATATCTGGTTTTGCTGTCTAATTTTGGTGACAAAAAGCATTGATGTAGGCCGTTTTACTGTATAATTTTGTTTAAAATATAGTTGATGGAGACCATCATGCTGAGACAATCGTTCAGCAGAAAGAGTGCTCGTTTTGAACACAGATTGGGATCGACCCGCAGGAACTGCATACGCTATTCAGGGATGAGTAGTCTAAAATAGTCATTCATGTTACCAAGTTGATCTTCAAGTGTCTCGTATATGATTCGGTTACCGTATGTGAGGATTTTGTGCCCACGCGGCATCGCTCCCTACCCTTTTCCTTTTGTTGGCGAATCCCTAGGGTGATGGAGCCAACGCACTGCAAAGCATTCTGCCATTTATGTGGGTGTAAAGTTTCCAGAGACGAGTACCTAACTATAATCACATGCACACGCGGATGATATTTTTGAAGCATTTGTTCGTAAACTAATGATATTTACGTCCTTATTTTTGCTTTTTGCCTGGTTTTGTGTTTCGCTGTTGCTCACCTTGATTTTGTTTAGGCGTTAGCGCTGTTTTGCATCTGACTCCACCTGCCCGGAGCCGGTCAGTTCGGTATCTGACTATCTGTCCGGAGCCGGTCAGCTCGGTATCTGATTCTACCTGCCCGGAGCCGGTCAGCTCGGTATCTGACTGTCTGCCCGGAGCCGGTCAGCTCGGTATCTGACTATCTGCCCGGAGCCGGTCAGCTCGGTATCTGACTATCTGCCCGGAGCCGGTCAGCTCGGTATCTGACTCCACCTGCCCGGAGCCGGTCAGCTCGGTATCTGACTATCTGTCCGGAGCCGGTCAGCTCGGTATCTGATTATCTGCCCGGAGCCGATCAGTTCGTATCTGAGTCCACCTGCCCGGAGCCGGTCAGGTGTGCGTTTCTTCAGGCGCACGCTTTTCAACTGCAGTCCATGGTGAAGCAGTGTAACGCAGAAGCCTGCACCTCTACTGATGCAGCGCGGACGTTCGCTGGCGGATGGTGCAGTGTGGTGAACACTGGTTTGAAGTATCGTCGAACACAGGTGTGGCGATTGCTTTTGAGGAATACCATCTCATCTCTTTAGGAACTCTACAGCTTCTGTGTGCTGAGTGAAAGATATTGGTGAATAATTCCAAGTCGTAACCTTGACATGTACATCGTAACTTTGAACAATGCGGTCGCGGCCAGTCGCGCACACAGTTTGGAAGGAGTGAGGTATGCGGTGGCGGGCTTCCCGCACCACTATAGTTGTGTAGTATAGTTTTAAAAAATAATTATCGTGGCTTATGGTCGAGAAGTCCTGCACCACGGAAAATATTTTCTGCATAGCCTGCCGGATGCGCCCCACGCCCTGTTTGTTACTATGGCGCGACGAACTCGCTCACAGCGGGGTTTAGCACGGCAGGTTATCGATACCGATCACGGCGCCGCAATGTCGTCGCTGAACTCACATCGGCTGTGTCGAGGCAGGTGACGCCGCCTCCCCCCCCCCCGGGTGATCGGGTCGTCTGGTCGCCCGCTGCGCGCCAGCCTCACGTGTATCAACATTGAACAATGCGGCTGCCACCCGCCGCGAACTGAGCCTGCCTGCGGCGCTTTGTGCGGCCGAACCGGGCGCAAGTCGATAGCATCCGTGCGCTGATTCCGCCCGAGTGTCCCGACTCCGCCCGAGTGCGCTCTGATTCCGTCCGAGTGTGCCGACTCCGCCCGAGTGCGCTCTGATTCCGCCCGAGTGTCCCGACTCCGCCCGAGTGCGCTCTGATTCCGTCCGAGTGTGCTGACTGCACCAGTGTGCTGATTCCGCCCGAGTGTGCGGACTCTGACCAAGTACGCTGATTCCGCCCGAGTGCGCTGACTGCCCGAGTGCGTTCTGAGTGCGAGCCTTCTGTGCGTTCTGAGTTCGCCCGAGTGCGAGCCTTCGTTGTCGGGCCACCACACCGCCTGCGTCGACTGGAGCGTGGTGGCGGCAGCGGCGCGGTGTTGGGGATGTCGTCCACCCAAGCTGGGTCGCGGCTGAGCTGGTGATGCAAATTGGGACCACGCGACTGCTGGAGTGGTGGTCGAGCTGGCGATGGCAGACCGGATTGCCAGTTGCGGGAGACTCGGCCCAGCTGTTATGACACTATTCTGGGGTAGTGACCGAGCTGGCGATGGCAGACCGGACTGCTAGTTGCGGAAGACTCGGCCCAGCTGTTATGACACTATGTGACTGTTATAACAGCTGTTATAACAGGTAGTGACCGAGCTGGCGATGGCAGACCGGACCACAGACTGCTGGTTGCGGCAGACTCCGCCCAGCTGTTATGACACTATGTGACTGTTATAACAGCTGTTATAACAGCTGTTATAACAGGTAGTGACCGAGCTGGCGATGGTAGACCGGACCACAGACTGCTGGTTGCGGAAGACTCGGCCCAGCTGTTATGACACTATGTGACTGTTATAACAGCTGTTATAACAGGTAGTGACCGAGCTGGCGATGGCAGACCGGACCACAGACTGCTGGTTGCGGCAGACTCCGCCCAGCCGCTGCCACACCGATCTGAGTTTTAAAAATATATTTATGTTTACAACAGGTTATGAGGGCGTCGGTGGCACAATGGCTAGCTGAGCATCTGGGAAACCAGATATACGTGGTTGGATTATCCGCGGTGCCTGCCATTCCTGCTAGGGTGAGAGCCAGGCAACGCCATATAACCCCGGCAGGTGCGTCGTATAGCCACATAGACACAACTGGTTATGAATAAAAGGTTGCATACAATTAATTATCCTTCTGTATACACGCACACGAACACCATAGGCAAGAGCCAGGCTACGTCTAGGGCGCAGTGGACGAGATGTGGAATATCCAGTCCGCACTCGGCACCAATACTCAAAACGGCGGGGCTTTTAATACCCCGCCTCTAACATAGATGACCTGTTGATTAGTGTGTTGTGGATGATGTCTTAACGCTGGATGGCTGGTGCGGGAGTAAGCAGCGGCCGGGGATGGTGCTGCTGGTGACACCCGTCAGTTGTTAAATAGTTGGTAAGGTGTGTCTCTGAGTTGTGCTATGTTGACATACGCTCACGTAATGAACTCGCTGTGGTGTCCGGGTCTTCCTCTTTGTAATACATTTTGCAAGTATGCGCTCCTGGTATTCTCCTGGTGGCTGGTCTGGCAGTGCTGTCCGGTTGTAATACACTGACAGTGTTCTCCTCCGCTGTTGTCGACGGGCGGCTGGAGGCACGAGGACGACAGGCTCACTCGGCCATCCGGCGCTCGATCTGTGGCCGGGATAGCTTCCCCGACGCAAAAGGCGTCTGCATCGGCGTGAACCTAGCTCTCGAATATTGAGGGCAACAGCGTTGTCGGCACCGGGACAGCCGAGGTTCAGTGAAGACTTTGCGCCCACCGCTGCCGACGTACCCATTCACCCAGTAGCCGGCGCGCCATAAAGCACCAACCCACCACCCATACACCCCATGCACATACACCAATCGGAGACCGGCGATGGTGCTCTGCTGGGGGGGGGGGGGAGCACTGTTCGCGAGAGCGGCGCGGCCAATGCGTAGCAAGTCAACTCCGGTGACGTAATACGCGGGCCCATACGCGTACATAGAGCGTTGGGCCTCGAACAGATTGGGAGAGAGAGATGCGCCGAGTTGTCCTGATCACAAAACAAATACGATTTCGTGCTTCAATATTGGCGATAGGCGAACTGAAGACGTAGTCGAACACAGGTGACATGCGATCACCGATCCCTTCAAGGTGAAACACCTGGAAATATGTGAGATGTTGAAGATGATGATTTTCGATGCACATGATACTCTGGGGGGGGGGGATGCAGCGAGTGCCACTAGAGCGAAACCAGTGTTCACCGTTGAAAAGAAACTAATGTTTATATTTTTGAGTTTTCGAAATTGTTCAGTTGAAAGTAGAATATCTACAATGTTCAAATCGAATTGTGGAAGTCCAGCCACATAAGAAATGAAGTCAGCGCGCATGATTAATTACTTTGGTTTAGCCATTTTTATTTCGTAATCATCCGTATTTTAGCCTCGAGCACCTGGAATACATCCCCGGGACGTTTCAGGTCATATCTCGCAACGTGTCCTGATATTGACTTGAAATCCGAAATGCTTTTGCATGAAATTTGCCACTACGCGTATTCCGGGTTTACAAAAATATTGATGAGCAACATAGCTATGTGCAAAAAAAAACACCTTTCTAGATTGAACCTTCACTTCACCGAGGGACCTGACCCGAGGTCATTTGTATTTGTCTTCCAATTTTACGGTTCTTCGATATGAATACTGGCTGTACGCATGCTTCAACTTTTCACTATCTATGTGTGGTTTGTTGATGAAAAATGTTCCATGTACATCTAAAAACTACATCGAGGCGAGGTCGTGACCCGACTTCGGGCCGCCATAGCTGTGGTATCTTACGAGACTGGAACCAATTTGTTGCATACAATGTGCACTCATATATTGTGGTAAGGTATGACAAATTTAAAAGCGATAACCTGAACGGTTCAGGGGTTGTCTCAACGTATCGAGGGGAGGGGGAAATCACCTCTCGCGCTGTGAAGGTCAATAAAGAAAAACCAGCCCCACACGTGCTGATTCCAGTGAAGAGGTGTTTCTACCTCCAAGGGAGGCACTAGTCTGATTTATCATACGGCACAGTTGATTGTGGAAAGAAATTAGGTTTTCATATGGGAATTATGAGCCAAGGCGTCGACCCGTTACTATGGTCCTCAAACTCTCCACTTCCCAATCTCCTTTCTCTTACTTGAAAAGTATCGTGCTACTTTTACTTTATCGTGATACACTTACGTGAAAAGTATTTTGATGAGGGGTTCGCAACTTGGTTATCATAGTCGAACACGTAGTAGGCGAAAAGGAATGTGCTCGTAAAAGATCTCGGGATGTCATGACTGATAATACGACCCTCCCCCAATCAGTATTACTTTTAGGTGCGTTTATTCGTGGCATACACATTTTCCATTCCATGGATGAAATGTGCTAAGGGTTTAAACAGTAATGTGTAGGTATGTATATACTACGAACATCCTGCTACCATCCCTCATCATGTAGAAACCATGTTCAGCAAAACTCAACTTGTTCATTATTATTAACGTTTGCTCTAATTGTATTGGGCTTTCTACAAACACAACGAATATCAGAACATACGGTCAATCACACTGGTTCGACGTTCAAGGAGCGGTCGGTAAAGCTAACTGGGGGTCACTGCGCCGGCTGTTTACCTGCGGCCACCGACGGGACTTACACGGCCGCCTCGAGAGGGCAACGACCCCCGACCTGTCACACAAACAGCTGCCGACTCTGCTGACAGTATAGGACGTGCTCAAGGCAGTTCATATGCATGACGGTGTCTTCACGCGGCGTCGGCGGCGTTCCCCACCCTGGCCCCGACACCACGTGTCCGTTGGCGCCGCAGATGCGTCAGCCAGAACGTATGACCGAGCAGCGTCCGCCTCGTGCGCCACTACCCCTGCACAGTCACCGCGCCCAATGCTGCACGCATCAACTGCGGCTAGGCCTTCCACAGCATCTTCACCGCCTGCACCAGACCCACGTCCGTGTAGTTGAAGTAGAACAGACCGCCCAGCATGAAGGCCGACAGGAAGTAGGAGAGACCGATGGCCAGCTTGGGAAGTACGTTGCCCATCCACTTGGGGCGACAGTAGTCGGCGACTATCGCCTCCACGCCCCTGGCGGCAGAATCGGCGTTGTCAAATCACCGTATACCACTGACGACAGACAAGTGACGCTGTATCATCATCCACGCCTCTAACGACAGACTCTGTGACGCTATATCACCATATACAGATCTGACGACAGACTCAGTGACGCTATATCACCATATACCACTGATGACAGACTCTGTGACGCTATATCACCATATACAGATCTGACGACAGACTCTGTGACGCTATATCACCATATACAGATCTGACGACAGACTCAGTGACGCTATATCACCATATACCACTGATGACAGACTTTGTGACGCTATATCACCACCTACCCCACTGATGACACTCTGTGGCACTATATCCATGCATGCATGCATGCATCTACCATCCATGCCTGTAACGACAGACTCAGTGACGTTATATCACCATATACACCACTGACGACACTCAGTGGCACCATAGATCCACGTTAGAGGCGTGGATGGTGGCATCCACGCTTCTAACGACAGATTCAGTGACACAACCATCATCCCCACCCCTGATGACATCCTCAGTGACGCTATAACATCATCCACGCATCTAACGACAGATTCAGTGACACGATCATCAGCCAAACCTCCGAGTATATACTCAGTGACGCTATAACATTATCCACACCTTTAACGACGAATCACCGCTACCGATCACTACAAGTCGATACTGGAAACGCAAGGCTTGCTTGGGCACCTTTCAGCACCAAACACACATATTTCTCAACTAATAATGTACCTTTGATTTATTACACGCTTTAATTTAGCGTCTGTGTTCGAAGAGTGGGAAATACGGTAGCCATGGCTGCTTGCTATTCAAATATTCCCTTGTCTAGTGGTAGTATCTCGTAGTATCTGTCTGGTAGTGAGCAGAAGTAACTAGTGGTGTGTACGGTAAATTGCAGCATATTGCACGGTATATTGCTAACTTGGCCAAAACTTCGCCCTTCGACAGCGGAAGTGACATTCGAAAATCTTACACTGCCACACACACGAGTAGCGCAGCCAGCGTATTGCTAGGGAACAACATTTTATCGCTCTTCACAGGTGATAAAACAAAACGGACAGGCGCACCACTAGGTGGGACCGGGCCATTCAACGAAATAACACCAAATTTTCACAGGTCACTTGTGGCTTAGTGGTTGACTAGAAATAAGGCAGACACTGATGTTCCTGTGATAACTGATTTAGCTTACAGTGTGTGGAACTGGAGGGGCAAAGCATGATTTGCACACTCTTCAAACGATTGTCAGGTGGTGCCACAGCGACACATCCACCTCGCTCTAAACACCGCTAAACCACATAGGGGTGGACATTTCCAATTGGTGGGGGAGGGGGAAGTACATAGGGCTTTTATACATTTTCGTGCAACCAAAGCACATTGGCCCAATGTTACATCCAATCAACATTTGGCAAAAACACGTAATCCTCCTAGTGCATTGGGAGGGATGTCAGGGATTGGACTTTCCACACATTGCAATGTGTGGAAAGTCCAATCCCTGACATCGTGCCAGACATTCATGTCGTTAAGAGCTCAAACATGATTAAGGAGTGGGCGAAGAGAGTGAAGTCTTACGTGGACTAGCACAACAATCTCGATTTTAACGGCCGACCCATGCAGTGCGTGATGCTCTTCATAACTTAATTACTCGAATATCCGAAAGACGTTGTTCAAGATGAAACCTTTTGTATTTGAAAGTGAACTTGTCTAAGAGTTGTACCCATATACTTTTTTCCAAGTGCCGAGTGAAATGGGAACATACAAAGTGCCTCAACAGGTTGAAAGGGCACCCAGAAGTGCAAAAGATCCTGGAAACTCTCAGCCCCGTCGAATTTGTGATGTCCCATGCAATCTGAAGATCCTAACTGTCGTCCTAAAAAAACTGTAAAGATAAAACTGAACTCTCAGGGTTACCTAGAGAGCGTGGCTATGCTGCAGCCGGAAATGGTCGCACGCCATAATGTCAGGGGTCGAAGTTCCTTCGGGTCCCACGGCGCCAGTGGGGCGTGGGGGGGGGGGGCGATGATAATGATGATGAATATTGAAACTCAGTGGCACATCGACAACGAGATCATTTTGTTCCCATTACCATGGTTATATCTAAGGGAGGATGCACACTGTGCATCATGTACCCCCTTGGCTGCGTAACTGATACACCTTCGAAGACGCAACAACCGCACTTTACACTACCACCCACGCAACTGGCGACAGACGGACTCCATGCCACCATCTACGCCAGTGGCGACCGACTTAGCCACGCTACACCACCACCACACTGCGACAGGCCACGGCCGGCGGACTCAGTCACGCTACACCACCACGTGGTGACAGGCCACGGCCGACCAACTCAGCCACGCTACACCAATACCACACGGCTGGCACAGACTACGACTTACCGACTCAGACACGCTACACCACCACGTGTCGACACAGGCCACGGCCGGCCAACTCAGCCACGCTACACCAATACCACACGGCTGGCACAGACTACGACCTACCGACTCAGCCACGCTACACCACCACGTGTCGACACAGGCCACGGCCGGCCAACTCAGCCACGCTACACCAATACCACACGGCTGGCACAGACTACGACCTACCGACTCAGACACGCTACACCAATACCACGCGGCTGGCACAGACTACGACCTACCGACTCAGACACGCTACACCAATACCACGCGGCTGGCACAGACTACGACCGACCGACTCAGACACGCTACACCAATACCACGCGGCTGGCACAGACTACGACCGACCGACTCAGCCACGCTACACCAATACCACACGGCTGGCACAGACTACGACCGACCGACTCAGCCACGCTACACCAATACCACACGGCTGGCACAGACTACGACCGACCGACTCAGACACGCCACACCAATACCACACGGCCGACGACAGGCCACGACCGACCGACTCAGACACGCTGCACCAATACCACACGGCCGACGACAGGCCACGACCGACCGACTCAGACACGCTGCACCAATACCACACGGCCGACGACAGGCCACGACCGACCGACTCAGACACGCTACACCAATACCACGCGGCTGGCACAGACTACGACCTACCGACTCAGCCACGCCACACCAATACCACACGGCCGACCGACAGGCCACGGCCGGCCGACGCCACTCACCAGTGGCTGTGCACCACCACGGACAGCGCCAGCGCGTAGTCGAGCGCCGGCGTGGGGAACAGGAAGGCGGCCGGCATCACGCCCAGCATGCCCACCGACAGCAACCGCTCGGCATTCCAGTGCTTCACATAGTCGGCCTCCAGCTCGCCGGAGCGCAGCGGCCGGCCGGCCGTCAGCGCCCGCAGCGGCGAGCGGGCCGTCAGCCAGGGTGCCGCCACGCTCGCCGGCCCTGCCGCACACGTCACGTCACGTCACGTCAGACCAGATCAGAACAGCGCCCTCAGCGGCGAGCGGGCCGTCAGCCAGGGTGCCGCCACACTTGCCAGCCCGCTGCACATGACTCGTCACGTCAAATGGCACCAGGTCAGCTCACCGTTGTACTGGTCGGGTCAAGTCAGTGTTAAACTTGCGATGTTAAACTTGCGATAATAGGTGGAAAATACCAACGAGTGAATGCAGCGTGAAGTCGACGTACTTCCGGTTATTGCCGTCATGCTTGTTCGATTTTTTGTATATTGTACCAGCGAAAATAGCAACTGTCTTTGTCAATCTCGGTTGGTTGTTGGTTTTACGACACGTCGACCGTTGAGTCATTTAGCGTCGCTAATCTCTCACGCCGATTGGTCGCGGGCGAAGAGTAGCGACAGGTGAGACTCGAACTCACAACCTTTCGATTGTGAGACGAGCATCTTACCCCTAGACCACTCGTCCCCTCTTTGTCAATCTCAGTTGCTCTCCTGATTACATGCTCGGTTAAAATTAACTAACATAGCTTTACATTGATGCCCTTTCTTGTCGACCTTTGTCATCCTGATACTTCTCCCAGACTCAACAAACAAAAATTCCTTCGACACTGGGTGCACTAGGTCTTGTGACACAGGTCAAACTAGGTCATAACGGTTCCGTAAAAAAGCCCAGCTTACGTCAGATGAGTCCTGCTACAGGTCCGATCAGATCAGTTCTGCAGCACACATCACATGAGGTCAGAACCTCGGATTGGACCTCTGAACCTCTGATTTTTTTACCTCAGGTCAGGCTAGCACTCCCGATCTACATTCTGAACATAGGTGATGGAATGACCTAATTTATGAGGGAGCATCAGGCAAGTCTTTGGGCTGATTCTTTCCAGTCAACGTCATTGGATCAATGCTCAATTTCCGAATTTAAGGGGGGAGCGGTGCCCCCTCCGCTCCGCCGCCTACGATTCCAAGGCCATTAGACATGCAATTACTGGCAATTCACTGCAATGTATAACCACATGTCAACATATTCATCGCATATGACTTACTTTGCAATGAGTGCAGCCGCCGAAGTCCACAGATCAGAGACATGATTGCTGATCACAAGCACCTGTGAATCCGCGAACAAATATGCGTCTGAGCTCTGCTAATGGAGCACCATGTTCAAGCACTTATTGGAACACTAATTATCACACACTATGGCTTATACGCCATCATTGTCAGGGGTGTTTGTGGTATGCCGCGAACGAAAGCAAAAGTAGTGGATGCAACCGAGTGATCGCATGACCTGTCATGTCCTCCGGGGGAAGCCGTGTCAGAGGAGCGAAATCGGATCCATGCACCTTCGAACCAATGTAGTAGTAGGGTGTGACACCTGCCACCAGGAGTTTGGAGTGGAGCTTCGCCACATGATTGGGGGTTCGTGGCTTCAAACTTAATCCGACCTAGCGCACTCCCATGGATCTAAATGGTTAGGATGCATATCGTTTTGAGGTGTGTGTGTGTGGGTTTGGGGAAGTTTTGTGACTCCAAATTTACAACTTCCTCATATGTCAGAAGGGAACAGTGAAGCATTATGTGGTGGTAAATTGTCCAACAATCGGATCCCCTCACCCAACAGCATAACGTGTCCACAATTAATCTGAGGAATTGGTGAGTGGTTACAGTAAAAGCGCTCCGAGACATTCCCACATCCAAACTTAAGCAAATAAACTGGGTTGCCCTGCTTTGCAAACCAAGCATTTCCCATTCTGACCCATCAGATCCCAGCAATCCGTGTAAACACACGCTTTGCCATAGGAAACGACCCAGCTCCACTCTACACCATTCCACAAGTTCACCAAGTTCTCCATTTTTGCTGTTATGAAAAGCTTCCCTAGGCTTCTCGCATCGTCCATCGACTTGCTTGTGTCTTGTGGAGCTGAGGGCAGTCTAATGACTGCTTTCCTTTCAGAACGTATACAGCAAGATACATAGCAGACGTCCAAGTCTATTCGTTGAGATGCTGCTGGTTGAGGGTGCAGAGACAAGTTGTTCATGCCCATGTGATAGCACCAAGCAGGAGGCTTTTTGGCTCTATAACTCAGTCGGTTTGGTAAGGCGCCCAAGCTTTGGCTCCCATGGGGTCCTTCAGCATGCACCGGTCCCTATGGGGTGATGTGGACGTCCTCAGCTATGATATGCTGGACTCACAGACATGGCATTCACACTAGATAACCACTAGCGGTTTAGGCGCCCTTAAACCGAAATAAACAAACAAGACATGAATTGTGATACAGATAATATTTTGGAAACTACAGTTGGGGTGTGAAAATGAGATGTTGAGCACAGCAATATTGGGAAAGTGACATAACTTGCTGACTTCTTACATGACTGTAGCATTTTGGGGCACAGACCAGGTGGTGACAATTAAGGTCAGGTTGTGAAAACCAACAGAACAAAAGAGATGGATGATTGGCAAGAGATGGAAGCAATAATTTGCAACTGGTGAAATATCTGGGAGCCATCAGTTAGTGTCTCTGACTCCTGGCTCCATAAGTGGGTGGCACTTGATTATCAGGCAAAGATGACAGCCTGATTGCTTTGAAAGACTGGGACTATAAGTGATGATTACAGTTATGACTAGTGATGGCACATGAGGGACTACAAGTGAAGAGACTACACAATCTGGATGTATTGTTTGCTTTGGTCTGTGGCTGCTCAGTGGTGTCATTACTTGATGGGAGGAAGACATGTCCCCCTCCCCTAATTCTGCCACTTTAGTCTGTAGTGAACTTTGTGTTTCAAGCTTAAACCATCAATTTATACATATATGTTAAAATAATCATGATTGTAATGATGAGTAGCCACAGTAGATAATTCAGTTAAGAGTTAGTTAGTTATTTGGGCTTAGGACCAAAAACTAACCAACTCTTAACACAATTTCAGGTAGGATGAATAGCTATGGTATATATATGGTATACCTATATATGGTCTGCTATACATGATCAGTTGCTAAGCATATGTATTTTGTATCTATCATTAAAATAGTTACCCCTAGATCAGGCATGTGGCAACAATCAACAAAGGTATGTGGATGAGTGATCTTTGTGTAGCATGATCCACAATGCTGAACATAAACATGATACTTGTCAATGAGATGCTGATAGAAATTAGATATGAAGGCATAAAGACTAATCAAGAAGAATGATGTCAATATTTCTTTGGAAGGGATGTTGATTCAGTGTTCAGAAAGTGGTATATTTCACCCTATTTCCCAAATATTTTATCACTTTCATGTCGTGATCTGTGAAGGCTATTAGGTTGATCAGGCCCTGGATAACATACAAGAAGAGCTTATGTGTCCACTTGACCTCCTAAATCAAATCCAGAATGAACTGATATTTCCAATATTGATTCATATGTCAAGTATATCTCATTGCTTTTTTGTGCCATGGCCACTTGAAACTGAACATGCCTATATCTGCTTCCTATTCAATTGCATTCAGTTTCATTCCTGTCATGGCAGGTACTTATATTTAAATGAAATGTTTAATTTTCTGACTGGACCTTGTTGGAAAAATCTGTGATTTTCAGAAATCTTACCATTGGATGCAAACGTTTGGAGTGAGCCACAAAAATGTATGGGTGCCCTATAAATCATGGGAGTGCACAAACACCTCAGAAGAGGCCAGAACTTACCCATCTACAAATACAATTTGATTGAAAATTCTAGGTATTCTCCAACCCCAGTGTTAAAATAATGTTTTTTTTTGTTGGGTGCAAGATGTCAAAATGATTACATGGGATGTCAATTTTCAATGGAAACAATTTCCTTAAAATATTGTTCAAGTCCTTGAAGCAAATGCTGGAGCCAATAGCACACTTATAAATTAATATTTTTGTTAAATTTTAGGAGGCACTTAACATTGGGATACAAGTATTACCGAAAATGATAACAATACCATACTAGGTATGAACAAGTAGGTAGCATGGTATATAAAAGACCACATCATAGATAATCCCTCCACCTAAAACCATACAATAAGATGTTTGTGTATCACAATCCACAATAGTGAGCATAAGCATAAGTATTTATGCACGAAATACTGTTCCAAACGAGCCAAGAAGTCTTCGTAAACACACGTTAAGAAGCACCATGTCCATATTTCTTTTGGAAGGATGTCAATGTGTGCTCAGTGTTCAGTGGTATATTCCACCCTATTTCACGAATAATTTATCACCGTCTAACCCATGGTATACACTATATCTTGGGATCAAATTAAAGTGCGGTATAATGAGGGAACCTAACCTCAAACACGACGAACCGTACTTGGCTAAAATAAGTAGCTTCAAATTACAAGAAAATATTTTTTTTTAATCGCTGGAATAGCAGTACCGTGTAACAGTCGGGCAGAAAAAATGTTTGCCACACATGCGCTATAATTGCCGTTCGAAAGAACTGCCAAATTACTAACAAACGTCTTCAGCGCTTACTGGAAAATCTTGAAATTGAAGAAATAAAAGATAGAGTTTTACTGAAAGGCATCAAATGCTACCGAAATGCTAAAGTGATGGACGTACAGAAATGTGAACCTAATATTAGGATATGAAGTCATAAGTGGGGATTTTCTTTAACAGGAGGAGATTAAATTTGGCAGCATTTCCTGGTTGCGTCGGATTTGTCGCAGCCTTCGAAGTTCTGTGCTCGTCGTCGCGCCCTACGTCGGATTTGGTCGCGCGTCAATACCTATTATAGATAGCAACAACAAACTTGGTGGTGAAGCTATTTTCTCACGATACGTCATTCTGAGGTACGTAAATGGTTGTTGATCGACGTGCCAATTCGCAGCAAAATTTCCAAACTTAGTGAATTATGCAGGTTCATTCCAGCGTTCGTAGTAAGCTATGAAGTTGAGGGAAGCTCTGCCTAAGCCTCATAATTTCAATTTAGTACGTAAAGCGTGCTGTGAGATACTGCAGATGGAAAGTTGTGAAATACATCGAAGATGCCACTATGCCAATTTTGGGTTTAAATATGCTTTTCTGGTGCTTATGTGATATACATTAGTGTGTTATTCATTTCTTTGAGAATCAACAACTTTTCCGGACAGGTAGGTAGGCTTTTTGGCTCTATAACCCAGTCGGTTTGGTAAGGCCCCCAAGCTTTGGCTCCCATGGGGTCCTTCAGAGTGCATCGGTCCCTATGGGGTGATGTGGACGTCCTAAGCTATGTTATGCTGGATATGATACCTAGATAGGTAGGTAACTAATCAGGTCAAGTTGAAATGCTTATATCTCAATAAGTGGTCTTTTCACCAAGAAAAGGACATCAAATTTGTCCAAATAGCATTAAAGAGCACCATAAAACATTCTTAACAATGCAAATGAGTGCTATTCCTTCTCTTCCCAACAAAATATGGAAGAGTATGGGGCAGAATATGTGGTTTGGGTGGGGTAATATATAGTAAAGAATGATGCAAAATTGCAGCAACAAAAAAACCTTGACCTAATCGAACTAGTAAATTTGCAATCTAAAGAAATTTTTCAATTCTTGGAATTTCTTTTTCAGTGCAATGATTGCAAATGTGGTTAACATGATGCAACCACCTATTCCCTCTGCAAATGCATGCTTTTCAGTTGGGAGGCAAGTAACACCCAAAAAGGGGCTTCAAGTTTGGTAATATAGCAAGTAAAGCAAGCAAGGTAAAAAGTAATCTTCAAATAAAAAAATGTAGCATAACATGACATAGTCTAGCCTTCATGCAAGAAAACAAATACTTTTTAACAAATTGAAATTTTGCAACAATCTTTTTCTAAAAATTATCAACTTATAAACCTAGCCTAACCTAACCTGACCTGGTCTGTTTTTGAAGGAAATATATATTTTTGGTTGAGGAAATTTCACATTTTTCAAAAATAGATGCTTACAACTTAAAAGAAAAGCCTAACCTAACCTAACCTCACAAAACCTAACTGCTCTGTTTGCTTCATGGAGGTAAATGTACATGAAACTTTGTTTTGCAGATACCTTAAACTGCAATGATATCAACTAACCTACTGATGTTTGATCACCTAGAATGAATTGATAATGAATTGACAATAGCCTACTTATGTTGGTTCCCCTAAATCTGACTGATGTTGGATTGCTTAAAATCTACTGCTGCTACTGATGATCAATTGCTTAAAGCTTACTGGTATTGGTTTGCCTAATACCTACTGATGTTGGATAATGTAATATCATTATGTCAGCAACAGAGTCCACATCATCTGCTTTGTCAATGCTAAGTAATATATAGGAATCATATATATATATATATAATCCTATATACAAATATACAGAAGTCCTGGGCCACTTTTGGTGATGTTTGTTCTGGTGCTTCCTGATTTGATTTAATGACTTTGATATTCTTTTTTCGATATCAGTAATTCAAGTTGAAGTACCTATATCAATAATTAATCACTCCACAAAGAAAAGAACATAAAATGGAGTAAAAAGAACAAATAATCCAAATATATAAATAATATTAAAAATAATATTGTCCAAACAGCACTAAAAAAAACACCAAAAAAATACATTTCTGATAATGCAGATACATGTTATCCCCTCTCTCCTCAACAAACTATGGGAAAAGTATGGGCTAATTAATTATTTGGCCTTTCAGGTACTTTGACCAGTTTTGATCATTTATGCAGGAAAGGTGTGGGGGAAGTGGTTTGGGTGGGATAATATGTAATGAAGAAAATAGTTGAGAATTGCAGAAAACCCATAACCTAATATAACCTACTGATGCTTGATCACCTAAGTCCTACTGATGTTGGATTGCCTAAAGCCTGAAGTTGGATTGCCTAAAGCCTGAAGTTGGATTGCCTAAAACCTAATGATGTTGGTTTGTCTACAATCTATTGATGTTGGGTTGCCTAGGATGTATTGATCTTGTAATATCATTATGCCACCAAAGGAGTCCACATCTGCTGTGTCAGTGTTCAGTGGTGTGATTTTGAATAGTAAATATCTTGATTACATGTCATTTCCAAAAGAAATGGTAGAAAAATAAGTTGCCAGGTAAGCTTCAACAGGTCCAGCCCATGCATTTTTTTCCCCAATTTGTGTTCAGGGGCTTCTATATAAATACCTGTTCTGGATGCCAAAATCCAGGTATAACCTATTTTTTCAATCTTGCTGCTTGACCAGCTTGGGAGCCAGCCAGACTTACTTCATTTCTCCCCCAGAAATGCTAAGGCAATGGAAAGTGTTCACCAACTGAGGGAGGGACATAGCCATGGCTGGGGCTATGGCCATGGAAGCTGCTGTGTTAGGGGAAACCCAGACCATAAAGTATTGCAGACAGACTGATAAGGTGCACCACACACACCAGGCAGTGCAAAAAAGGCACACTGACTGCTGGCAAAAATAGGTGTGCTTGGTCAACTGACCATTGATAGAAACAACTATCCAAGACTCCATGCCATACTCATAGCACAATTGGTTGGAGTGTTCGCTTGCATTGTTCTCCCCTGTCCTGGCAAGACATGGTTAAAATGTCTTCACACTCTCCTCCCATTTAGCCCCCCCACTGGGAGGGTCAGTTGGCAACTGGCATGGATTGGGCTGGGGTAGGTATTGGATCTCTTAAAACCTTATTTCTACTATAATGTATATATCGAATATTCACAACCTAATTCATTTTGAAGTCTAGTGATCATAATCACCCTGAAGCACAAAGGGAAAATCCAGGCACCAGTCTATTAGTGTTACCGGTGGTTAAGGTGAAGCGAACAATAAAACTAGGCTCTTGTAGGCTGTCTCCTAGCATACTTCAGGTGCACTTCATACTTCCTATGCAATATACATTGCTTGTCTCCAGTACCTCTCCTGACCCTCCCTGTAATTAATTTACAATGGCATATTCTTCAACACCATTACAGGTACTCATCCCACCATTTTGGAGTGTTTGCGCCCTTCCACGTTTCACGATCACCGAATGCTAGGCGATGCAGTGTAAGATGAACTCGAAATCATTGCTGGGTAGATGGATACGAAGTGCCATGAAGACACCACATACTATTCCTGTCCTGCATATCTGTGTGCATCGATGCAGCATAGCTAACTTAGTTACGGCGCCGTGATGTCCCTAAATATACTGAGCAATAATCTGTGGGCCGGGTTTGTGATAGGTCTCAAGCTATGCTGTTCACTCACGTATGTCTACACCGCTGACGCATGGCTAACTCGGATTTCAGGGTGCATTCGACCTTGCCACGCGCGTGCCGGAGCGGTGCGCTGGGGTGCCTGAGGAACCTGTGCTGGTGCGGGTTCCAGCCAGTCGACCGGCCCCGGTCTTCCGATGGCGCACGGCCTCTCACGGCTTCTAATGCTGACGTCCAGGGGCAGTTATGACGTCTGGATACACTGGTCAGTATGCCGACAGCAGAGGTGACGCCCTGCCGGCGCCGCCACACTGGCGGCACGGTGGCTGCACCTGGCCTGTAGGAGAGCAGAGGTGACGCCCTGCCGGCGCCGCCACACTGGCGGCACGGTGGCTGCACCTGGCCTGTAGGAGAGCAGAGGTGACGCCCTGCCGGCGCCGCCACACTGGCGGCACGGTGGCTGCACCTGGCCTGTAGGAGAGCACAGTCGGCTCACGCGGAACTTGTCGGCACTTGGTTATGCGGCTCATAATGGATGATCTCCAGCTCTGTTTGTGGTGACATGCTTTGTGAGGTATGTGTTATTTGTCAATGTGTCTGTGGTCACATGGCTCTAGCTCTGTCTGTGGTGACATGCCTTGTGATGTGTGTGCTATCTGTCAATATGTCAGTGGTCACATGCTTTGTGAAGTGTGCACTATCTGTCAATACGTCTGTGGTCAATGTTTCAACTATTATCCGCTGTAGTTGTGATGACCTGCAGTTCAAGGCACCATGCATTGTGAAGGCATGTGGCCGCAATGGTGGAAGGTGTGGTATTTGGGTCGCTGACCGGGCCGCTTTGTCGCAGGATGGTGTCACTGGCTGTTTAGCCACTGCTTCATGTGATGTTCGGTTTGTGTGCTCTAGTGCCCTAGCCCCCTGCTCTACTGACTAAGTGTACGTGGTGCTCCCACCGGCCCGTAACGACCCGTCTGCTAACTCGTGATGCCACACCCGCCGACCCCGCTGACAGCTGTTGTGACGCCGACAGACCGGGCCGCCGCCGCCCCACCATGACTGACAGTCAACTAGAGGTGTCGGCCGGCGGGCCATCAGCCAGCAAGCGGCCCCGCCTGGCGCTACTGGCGCGACCCGAACAGCCGCTGCAGCAGCTGCACGCGCGCGCGCTCACCGGCTGCCTGTGCCCACTGTCGGCAGTGCAGCTGTCGGCGCTGCAGTCGCAGCTGTCGGCGTCCGACCACGGCCGGCAGCTGCTGGCGCTGAGCACGCTGCAGCTGCTGCAGGAGGAGGCGCTGCGGCAGCTGCGCGGCGGCAGCCTGTGTCGGCAGCTGCAGCGAGCTGTGGCCGGCCAGCTGGCGGCGGACGCGGCGCTGGTGGCCGCCCTGCTGCGGCTGCTCGGCTCGCCGCGGCCGCTACTCAGCTGCGCTGCCGGCCGCTGTCTGGTGCTCACCGCGCTGCTGCTCGAGCCGGCGCGCGCGCAGTCGCTGCTCGAGGCGCTGGTGCAGGCCGTGCTCGAGTCGGACCAGCCGCTCGAGGTGTGCCACGCGCTCAACGTGCTGCAGCGGCTCATCGAGCAGCACGAGGAGGACGCGAGCGAGGCGGAGCGCACGCGGCCGCCGCCCGCCGGCTGCCAGGTGGTGAGCGTGGCCGTGGACGCCGAGGCGCTGGCTGAGGTCAAATGCGCCATCACGGCGCTGCTCGACAGCCGCTGGGTTCCCGTGACGCAGCGCTTCTGCGCCGTGCTCACGCGGCCGGCTCACCAGACGGAGGTGCTGGCCTTCCTGCGTCTCTGGACCACCATCATCTCGGTTAAAAACAACCTGAGCATTGTCGAGACCAAGTCGTTTTACGGCCGGCTGGAGGGTCTGCTGGGTCAGCTGGGCGCTGACGCGTCGCCGCACGTGTGGCGCGCCGTGCTCGACCTGTACGGAGAGGTGCTCTGCTACGGCAGCACGATCGCGCTGCAAGACTGCGTGGCTGAGGAGCCAGCCGGCCTGGCGCACGCGCTGCTACGTCAGACGCGCGCCGGTCGCCTCCTCGAACTGGTGCCGTACGAGCGGGGTGTGCGCGGGTTCGCCGGCGGCGGCGGCGCGGCCGACGGCGACCGGCCGCTGCTGCAGAAGGTGGTGCTGTTGCTGCTGAAGGCGCTGGCGGTGACGGTGAAGGAGACGTGCTGCGAGAGCAGCAGCGAGGCGTCTGCGCGCTCGGCGGGCGGCTCCGGCTCCGAGGAGCAGGACATGGCCATCATCGAGCGGACACTGCGCGACGTGGTGCTGCGGCTGGACGGCTGGATCAAGGCGCGCCTGCCGTTCCACCCGGAGACGCCGATGAGCGAGTGGGCAGTGCTGTTGTTGTGCGACCAGGACGACTACCTGGTGGAGGCGATGGTGTGCCTGCTGGACTTGTGCGGCGGTCTGGCCGATCGCGCCCGTCTGCAGCCGGACTTTGAGCGCGCGATCGACGCGCACCGCAGCTTCGTGCAGTTCCTGGGCACGGTGCGGCGCGACCACGACCTGCTGCTGGACTTCCTCATCTCGAACGAGACGTGTTTCCTGCTTTATCTCCTCCGCTACCTCAAGTTCGTGCGACGGCGCTGGCAGCACTTCACCGAAGCGTGCTCCGGCAGTCTCGAGGAGGTGATGGCCGTGCTAATACGACTGCGCATGTCGCTGGAGCGGCTGGTGGCGCGCGACCTCTTCCCCTACAATGTAGCGCCCATTCTCAAACTGCTCGAGCGCTGCGAGGAACTGTATGAACACAACCCGCCGGCCGGGTAGTGCGCTCCGTCTCTTCGCCAGCTCGCCCTGCCTCGGCGCGGGGCGGCACTGCCCTCCGAGGCCGGGCACGATACGGCTCGACCAATCAGCGTACGTGGCGTATTCCGGCCGGGATGGATTTCCTCCTGGATAGGATTTGCCCGTGCACGGATGGGCCGGGCCGCCTCTGCCTCCCGAACGCCGGCGTGTGCCCACGAATGTATCGTGTGCATGTGCGCGCATGCCAGGATCAGTGCGTATGGCTGCCTTTGTTCATCGGCTCAGCAGGTCTGCGTTTATCCGCGAGTCTCTGGGGCGCAGGCCCGTCCGCCCACAACTTACGTCGCGTTCGCGTCACCATGTCATGTGTGCCCGACACTGCCGTCATCGCTTTTGTCTCCATTCTCCTACGGTCGTTTTCGATGTGATTGGTTCTGTTTGGAAGTGGTTGGCGATGCGTATTGCCGGCGTTTTAGTTCTATGAGATTAGACTTCCACCCGCATCGTACCAATGGCTTCAATGATGTGTCTGGGATGTTTTTGATTACGACGCGTTGTCTTCCACACAGTGATCGATAATCACCACGTTTGGTGAGTAGTGGCTGCAAGATCCACTACAAGGTAGACATTATGTTGTGACAATTAGATGCCTTTTTGGGCGACTGAATGATGGCGTTATGTTTGTGTCCTCGAGATCAAATGAGTGAATACACTCTGAATCAGTGTTAAAATAATGATTTATCGTTAGGTGTGAGATGCCGAAACGTGTACAGCAGAATGTCGAAGTCGCCATGGAAATATTGTCATTAAAAATTGTTAATTCCTGCAAATCCAGTTTTGAGACAATTGTGTACAAATCACTTCCCGCTTTGCATGTTTTGAGAGGTACCTAATTTGGGTATATCTATATCAGCGATAATGATACAAACACCTATGCTATAAACTAGTATTGTATAGCATAGCAAATAGGCAATCCCTTCACCTGGAATTGCGCTACGGGATGTTCATTATCACCATACCGGATCCGTTATGTCAAGCATAAGCATGGTAATTTTAAACGGGATACAGTTAGAAACGAGGAATGAAGACTTCATAAATACGTACCAAGAAGCACGATGTCGATACTCCTTTGGGAAGAATGTCGATTCATTAAGTGAATGTTCATTAAGTGGTATTTTCCACCACATTTCACGAATAATTTATCACTGCTCTGAATATTGCATAAAATGAATGGCTGTTCTACATGGCGCAGTCCTTGCTGTATGAACTCAGTGAATTAAAGGAAAATCTATCTCTGTAGTCGAATTCTTAGATCTGTTATATCGATAAGTTTTCTTCTTCGACAAAATGGACTAAATTCCTGGAACATTGTCCCGGTCTGCTCTTTGTTGCAATTCTGCATTACTTCGTAACCTTCGTATGAACGTACCAAATCAATCTACATATGATCCAAATGGTGGAACTGTCGAGTTGGTATGGGGTGGGGGTACGTGTCCACCCGAAACGGGAAGTTTAACATAACCACTTCGGACGTTGCATTGAAATAATTTCCCAAAAACGATCCTGTCTCCCCTATCCAAATTCCGTGGAACTGCTGATGGTCATGGCAATAGCAGTGACAAGCATGACATTCTTACCTTTCGAAATCGTGAATTGGGTGGATTAAGGACTGGTCAAATTTCAAGTCAAATAATTACTATGGCCAAATGAAGTGATACAAATTATTGTAGGTATTTGGGATGATGACCTCAATTTAGTCTGTAGTCCTACAACTCTTGGCGTTTCTCTATCCCAGGAGATAGCAGTGCATAATACACCGTGGCTGACGTTTATTTCAACGGACATAAATGCACTTTCACTGAGTTGCATTCATGTGCACCTGTGCGTGCTTGTGCCAGTGCGGCTTCTTCGATAGATTGCCTTCGAGTGCGGCTGGCCATGACGAATTAGATGGCGCTTAAGTAAAGAAATTGATAGAAATGTCATGGGAATAGTTTCTGGCATTGTTCCACATGCCTGTTTCAGCCAATATCAGCCATGTAGTTAAGCATGCGGTGTTTGCTTTACTCATGGCTATATCTGACATTTTTCACCCGACATACTCGGCTCGCCGGTGGTGCACATAATCGGCTTCAGTCCATTACTGATACGACTTGCGGAACAAATCCTCCGAAAACCGTGGCAAGGGTACAGTGCGAGGACTTACACAAAGAAAATATCAACATCGCCCGGTGTCCATACGCATTTCCAATTCACATCAATGGCAGACTGCAAGAAGTGGAAGTTAGTGACGACATGCGCAAGCTGAACATTCATATGGTGCTTGATATCAGATGGCCTGTAACCAGGAAGAATGAATCTCTCTCTGCCATGAATGATACAGATTGTCAAGGGAATGCTTCTGCGAAAACTTCAGTGAATGCATCACGGAGCTCGCACTGTGGTATATCAAATGAACTGTGGACTCCTCAGATGTATGTACCAATGTCTTATCCTATTAAAAAGGAGGGAGACGGGCTGATCAAACACATAAACATGGATGCTTCAGACACAAATGGAGAGTACAGCATGCAACTTCAATTGTTTTCTACTGTGCTGTGCAATAGTTCACTACAACACTACCCACTTGACACCCATGTATGTATATTCTACGTAGCAGTGTTCCAGACGCACAACTACTCCCTACAACTTTTTTGGGACAAGTCAACGCCTTCTACACCTGAACTTCTTTTGCAAGGTCTTGCAGTGAGTGTTTCATTTCATAACGAGTCGATTATTCACTATGCATCTCTCGATAGCAGGCAGGTGTCTCAGCTTCCAATAGTTCTCAAAGTGAGAAGACACAGGTGGCATGCAGTGTTTCACGTTTACCTACCAAGCTGTTTCATGGTCCTGATCGGGTGGCTAGTATTCTACATTCCGGATGAGCTGGCAGAAGGTCGCGTTCTGGTTACCTTTCTCAACCTGGTCGGCACGGCCCACCTGTTCCGCATCTTGCAACGGCTGCCACAGACGGGTGCTACTACGGCCATCGACGTATGGATTCTCTCCGTCGTCGTTTTCGTTTGGGTGTCGGTAGTGGCTTGTTTCCTGGATCTCGACTACGCGTTCCGCAGTATCGAGCGCGAACAACAGGAATCGGTGGACGACGTGCTCTTCTTCTACCGGCAGCCGGGACTGGCGCGGAAGATGGCCGACACCGGCCACCGCGAGGCGCTGCAGCGGAAAAGCTTGGCGGTCGGCTCCGAGTCGACGCTGTTCGGCCGCTTCCAACGCCAGCGCGAGCAGTGGACGCTCCGCGGACGCGGCCAGCGCCAAGAGTCGACGAGCGACGGCCTGTCGCCGAGCGTCGCCGGCGTGCGACAGTCGCCGGCGGGTCGCGACGACCGCAAGTCCTACTTCGACCGCCGCCGAGTGTCGACCAAGGTCGGCGAGGACCTCTTCTTCGACGCAGAGTCGAGCGACTCCCAAGAGGACATGGGCATCGAGTGGGTGGATTTCCACCAGTGGGCGCATCAGCGGCACCTGTCGCGTCACCCGAACGAAGAGACGTTGGAGGACGATGAAGAGCGCGACGATGGGTCCCAGTGGAGCGTGCAATCGCTGCTACAGACTATGTGGAACATCCGCAAGGCGTATCGCTGGCTCAACTGGTCAGACTATGTGTCAAAATGTGTAGAAATCATGTATCCTGTCTTCTTTTGCACCTTCTTGGTCATCTATTGCCTCGTGTATGTGCCCGAGAGCTATACCAACGTGCCAACTACATAAATGGCGACATGTCAATGTGTGTTTTGAATGAAACATTCAGCACGCATACCACGAAGCATAATATATATATATATATATATATATATATATATATATATATATATATATATATATATATATATGTATATATACTAGTTAGGATGGAATGACAAGTTGTGAGAACACAGAGCAATGGGAGCATAACTTTATTAGCAACGTTTCGGTTTACGCCTTTCTCAAGCTACCGACCGAGCTACCGACCGTCGGTAGCTTGAGAAAGGCGTGAGCCAAAACGCTGCTAATAAAGTTATGCTCCCATTGCTCTGTGTTCTCAATATCAACTGGTCAGACTATGTGTCAAAATGTGTAGAAATCATGTATCCTGTCTTCTTTTGCACCTTTTTGGTCATCTATTGCCTCGTGTATGTGCCCGAGAGCTATACCAACGTGCCAACTACATAAATGGCGACATGTCAATGTGTGTTTTGGTTGAAACATTCAGCACGCATGCCACGAAGCATAATATATACATATGTATATATACTAGTTAGGATGGAATGACAAGTTGTGAGAACACAGAGCAATGGGAGCATAACTTTATTAGCAACGTTTCGGTTTACGTCTTTTTCAAGCTACCGACCGAGCTACCGACCGTCGGTAGCTTGAGAAAGGCGTGAGCCAAAACGCTGCTAATAAAGTTATGCTCCCATTGCTCTGTGTTCTTAATACTATATATATATATATATATATATATATATATATATATATATATATATATATATATATATATATATAGCTGTTGGTTATTTGAGTTTCAAGGCGCAAAGACCAGGTTTGATCATTTAGCGTCCATAACTAGTAATGTGCTACCGGTTAAATATACTCAGGCTTTCTTCTCAAGTTCGAAGAATACATAGTTGCATACGCTCAAGTCACACACGTAAGCATACATACTAAAGAAAAACCCATGTCATGCTACACTGACGGAGAAATGACAGCAAGCTGTATATCGGAGATATATCCAAATAATCTACCCTCTGAACCATACGCGAATCGTCACCTACATGAATGTCAGTGAGCTTAAGCGAGTCCTCACGTCGCGCCAACATGTCCAAAACCTGTCCAAAATTGTGAGTCCAGGCCAGGAGCCAAGCCAAGACCACGACCTCCTTGGGTGCCAATCCAGAAATCCACAGAAACTGGGAAACATTTTCACCCTTTTAACGTAAACGCAGGTGCGACCTCCTCGGAGACAACATTAGATGATAAACATTGCGGGATGGAGTACTGGAAGCAGGGGTGTCGATTTTTGAAAAACATTGGGGGGGGCGAAGTGCCAACGCACTAGACCCCCCCCACACAAAAAAAAACTCGTCGGATTTAGCCCACTATATTTTCAGATCTCAGAAATTCTGATTTTTTATTCGACGACGTGTATGTTTATGTTTATTAAGCATCCTCACCAACGGGGAAAATCGTCCAAGAACTGGTGAAGTCACATAATTAAAAGAGCAGTGTTCAGTATATGTCAACATAACAACTCTTGGTTGGTTATTGGTTCTACGACACGTCGACCGTTTTTATATAGCGTCGCCAATCCCTCACGCCGATTGGTCGCGGGCGAAGAGTAGCGACTGGTGAGACTCGAACTCACCAACATAACAACTCTGAGTAATAGCATGCGACTGCAGTGCCATATAGTGGGCTCGGATCTATCGTCACCGTCACCGTCACCGTCACTGTTACCCTCCTCCTCACTCCACACACCAACAAACGCACACCGGCTTAAATAAAATACTTCAGCGATCAGATGCAGGCTAAAACACACCGGCATTGATGAAGCATCAGAGCACAGCAGACCTGAACGGTGATGACGATGGGTGAAAGTATTTCCTTGGTGCCTAACGTTAGGGAGGGGAATTTTTCCCTTTAGTACGCCACTGCGGCTGCTCAACGTGTTTTTTTTTCGCAGATTGCACGATCGAGAGTAGAAAGGCCCTTCGGAAAATTTTCTTTCGGGACCCATTCTTAATTTTCCGGTGCTCTGGTCGATTCGATGGAGTCTCCTTGCGGTTTTTGTGGTGAAGTCTATTTTATAAGCCCCCTGCAGGCTATTTTTGGAACCCGGTACGATTCTTCTGGCTCTCGGTGCGTTTTTTCCGGTGCCCAAACAGGTTTCTTTTCCGGCGTCCGACGACTTCTTATTTTGTGGATCCTTGACGCAATTTTTCCGTCCACAAGGTGACATTCCGGGTATATATTGGTACTTGGGAAGCCAGCTGCAACTTGTGGGGCTCCGGCACGACGTTTTGGCCCCAGTGGGATTTTCAAGAGAAGCGGCGTGAATTTTTTTTTGTCTAAGTGCGATTTTTTGGGGCCCCGTCGTCACTTGTTGGGATCCCTTGCGGTGGCTACGACACGTTTGTGGGGGCCCAACAAGTTTTGTGGGCTTTTGGAGCTATTGTTGAGATCCCAGATTGATTTTCCGTGTCCGGACTGTTTTTCATTTACCCGCTTCATTTGTTGGGTGATCTCAACGAGACTTTTAGAGCCCCGGTGGGACCTGTCAGGCCTCTGGCGTGATTTTCAAGGGCCCGGGTGATAATTCTTAGTACCCCAGTCTCGGCGTGATTTTCAGGAGGCCCCGGCCCGACCGTTTGTGGCCCCCGTCGTGATTTTCTTGAATCCCGGCACGACTTGTTTGCGGCCCCAACGTGATTTTCAGGGGCCCAGGTGCAAACTTTTGAGGCCCCAGCGTCATTATCGGGCCCCTGCGCTACGTTTGGGGGCCCCCAAAGTGATTTTTCTGAGCCCCGGTGCGATTTTTGGTGGACCGAGTGAAATTTTTAGGGAGCATAGCGCATTTTTTTCCTAAGCTCGGCGGATTCTTGGGAGCCCCACAACCTATCAGGAGGGGGGGGTGAGGCAACTGCCCACAATTCCCCCTCCCCATTCGGTATGTCACTGTGCCATGCAATGATGCAACATAAGAATCCAGGAATAGTTCATCTGTTTCATCACTCACATGTGATTTCAACTCCCCAGTTATCCAGACAGTTTGAGGAAAGTCAAACATCTGCTACATGGATCAGCAAGGATGGATTGTAAGGCAACATGGATACCATGGGATTCCGGTCACAGTAGTTATGCTGCAATACATACCTTCTTCAACAGACTGCTTTGGAGATGGATGAGTTCTTGAAGTTTGGTCAGGGTTGGAGTTGGAGGTGGATGGAGCAACACTGTGAAGGACATAACATATGGTTCAAGAGACTTGTTTCCATTAACAATACAGGGGATGAAGTAACATTTTCATTGACTTCTATGGTTTTCATTGGCTTCATTGGTTGGTTATTGGTTTTACGACACGTCGACCGTTGAGTCATGTAGCGTCGCCAATCTCTCACGCCGATTGGTCGCGGGCGAAGAGTAGCGACAGGTGAGACTCGAACCCACAACCTTTCGATTGTGAGACGAGCATCTTACCCCTAGACCACTCGTCCCCCTCATTGGCTTCATTGACTTCTATGGTGTCCTGAGTAAGTAGGACAATCGAGATGGGTTTCTGTTATATGCATTGTAGAAGCAATGTTATAATGTAGCTTTTATACCCCAGTGAGAATGGTATGGATTCACTGATAAGTGAATTTGCAAACATACTGATATATTAGTTAACAATGCAGGGAGCTATGTGATCAACATGGTCTGTGCCCCAAAGCCCAAATAACTAAGTAACAATGCAGGGAATCTGCTGCATAACAGTTTGACCATAAATTAGCCATGATATATGGCATCATACTTCCCATGCTATTTAGAATAGTGAGCTATATTTTGTGTACAAACATCAGGACATTAGAAATGTTAATTAACGTTACACACATCAGTTCCTAACAAGTGTCAGCAATACATTTCCTTCATGTGCTTTAAACATGATTCAAGAAAGCACTGTCATCGATTTTAAACTTGCAAAAAGAGTGGGCCGCCTGGCATTTTGAGTGCTATTTGAGTGAATTTGCTGTCTTGTTAGTGAACTGACGACTTATTGAGATATAAGTACTTTAACTTTACCTGCTTCCATCATGAAAATTTGTCATGTTTCAATACATCAGAAATCATCAGAATAACTTCTTGTCCACAAACCGGTGTATGCATTTCTATGAATTTCTCATAATTATTAACACAAATGATGTAGATCTGATCTGCAAATGTATAACTCAGAAAATGCTATCAGCACAGGATTCCGTTCCTGAAAATATAGTACTTTCAACATGTTATTGTTCTTTGTGAAGCAATAAGTGCAATGCTCTCATGCAGCATGCAGATGGAGGTTCATCACGTGCACCAGGTAGCACAAAAAGAGATATTATTGCAGTCTAAGGTAACCACAAGACAGGTTTTACACCCATTTTACCTCCACGAATCATTCAAAGGAGCCAGGTTTTGCCTAGTTGCGTTAGGCTAGGCTTTTGTTGTAAGTTAGTACATAAAAAAGTCTTCAAAAACGTTTCAAGCTAGATTAGGTTATGTTATACTTTTTAATTGAAAATGTTTGAGAACAAATATTTTTTTTTGGGGGGGGGGAATTGGGCATACAAATAATCCTTTCTTGCATGGAAGTCTAGGCTAGGTTAGGTTAGGTTATGTTACATGTTTTTTTTATCTGAACATTATTTTTCATCCTATATTACTCAAATCCAAGCCCCCTTTTCCATGTTATTTTTCCTCACAATTCAAAAGTGTGCATCTGCAGAGGAAATGAGCGGTTACATCATGTTCAGCACATTAATAAACACTGCATTCAAAAAAGAAATTCAAAGAAGTCAGAGTACCATGAGCTGAAAAATTACCCAAAAAGCCAGGTATTATCACAGTTTAAGGTAACCACAAGACAAGTTTTACACACATTTTACCTCCATGAAGCATACAAAGGGGTTAGGTTTGTCAGGTTAGGTTAGGGTTTTGTTGTAAGTTATAAAAAGAATCATTTGTTTGTAAATTATTTTTGTTAATTATTTTTCTACAAAAAAAAATAATAAACGGTTCAGGCTAGCTTAGGTTAGGTTTTTTAAGTTGAAAATATTTGAGAAAATGCCTCAAAAATTTAAATTAATAACAATTAATTTCTTGTATGGGAAGTTGAACTATGTTAGGTAAGGTTATCATACATCTTGAACATTACTTGCACGCTATATTTCCTTACTCTACACCCTTTTTTTGGTGTTATTTTTTACTCCCAATTGAAAGGCATGCATTTGCAGAAGAAAGGACATTACATTTGTGCTTTAAGTGTTTTATTAATATTTTTTTAATTTAAATTTCCAATGCAATGTTTATGAATGTCACTAAGCTGATGGCACTATCTTGCAATTTGTTTCTGTGCATCATGAGCTTGTGGTTGTGAGCAGGTTGTGAGCATTTTTGCATTAACATAACAATAAAAATGGGCTTGGAGTTAGTAACATAGCAATTAAAAGAAATACATTACAAATTCAACATAACCTAACGTAACCTAGCCTAACCTGACCTTGGAGAAAACAACTACAAAAACAAGATTGGAAAAATATATAGCAATTTATTTTCTTGAAATTTTGCAAATGCAAAAACCTAACCCAACCTAATCTAACCAGAATTATTGTGCTTTAAGGTGGTAACTAGGCAAGTTATTACACATTTGCCTCCATAAAGCAAACAAATGGGCTATGTTTGGTGATGTTAGATTAGTTTAAGTGTTTAAGTTTGACATTTTTTGCAAAAATTGTTCCAAAATTTGAAAGAAATATATCTTTTTTCTTTAAAAACAGCTTATGTTAGATTAAGTTAAGATGGGTTACATTTTTTAATTGTAAAAAAATACATTGCTTGAAATTTTTACAACTTGATGTTTTGGTTTTGTTTTTCTCCACGGGGAGGTTAAGCTAGGTTAGGTTAGGTTATGTTGCATTTTTTTATTTTAAAACAAAAATACTTTACCCTATGTCACCCAATTCAAAGCTTTTTGTTGGTGTTATTTTGCTCACAACCTGAAATGTAGGCATTTGTATAGAAAATGAGTGGTCCCATCATCTGAGTCACATTCATAAACATTGCATTGAAATGATACATTCCACGAATTCATAAAACACCTTAAAACACAAATTTACCAAAATGAGCAGTAACATCATGTTCATCACATTCCTAAACATTGCATGGAAAAAAAATTAATCAGAAATTACCTTAAGCTGTAAATTTACCAAAAGGTGTGCCAACCCCTGGACGGAAATGCAACACTAATCCTGGGCAGAAAGGGCACTAAGAGCAGTGGAATGAAAATATTAATATAAGTAAACTAAAATCAGCTCTTCTTGAAGACAAACGTGGTAGTTATGTGATATTAACATGGAAACCCTGAGCACAAATCAGAAAAAAAGCATGGACTGGACTTTTTCAAGCTTACCTGCCAATTTCTTCAACTACTGTTCCTTTGGGAATTAAATATCAGCAAGCTATTTATTCACTATTTAAAATCACACCAATCCGCAGATACATCAGGATGTGCGAAGTACAAAAACGAATCAGTACGACGTCACATGAGATTGGCCTCCGGATTAAACACTGCGCGCAATTGCACCACAAATGTCTTACCTCAGTCACATTTGTCACTGTAACCTCAAATTTAGACTTTAGGCGCTGGAATTTCTGTAACTGGAATTTTCCCTTTGGATGTTCTGAGGAACGCCCATCACGATTTGTGACATTTAATACGCGCTAGTGTCTATCGATACAAATCGACACCCCTGCTTTGGAGAAAAAATAGAAACAAAAATTAAGCACTATATATTCTGAAAATGTTCTAAATTGAACAACCGAACCCAACTTACCCGAACCTAATGTCAGCTGCTTTTGAAGGAAAATTTCCGATTTTATTTTATTTTTGAAAATGATTGAACAATTTTTCCAAGGTAAACAACTAGACTAGCCTAACCTATCCAAATCGGTATTATTGTGCTTTAAGTTGGTAACAAGACAAGTTTGTACACACATTTGCCTCCATATAGCAAGCAAATGGGTTAGGTTTGGTTAAGTTAGGTTAGTTTAGGTTTTTCAAGTTGAAAAACTTTTTAAAAATTCCAAAAAAGTTTCCCCCAAAAATTGCAAATTATTTGGTAACCTTGCGGTCTAAGGTGTTCTTTTTTTCCTTTAAAACAAAACAAAATATGCAGAATACCATGTTTATGAAGGTGACTAAGATGATTGGACCCACTTATTTTATGTGCTTACTTTTCAGGTTGTGAGCAAAATAATGCCAAAAAGGCTTTGAGTTCGGTAACATAGCATAAACATAAATGTTTTTTTTAGTTCAACGAAACCTAACCTAGCCTACCCTAACCTATCTTTTGAGAACAAAAAATTAAACTAAATTAAAATGTCACTTAATTTATGTTCTGAAAATTCCCAACCTTAAAAAACAAACCTAACCGAGTCTAACCTAACCTAAGCTGATTTTGAATAAAATTATATTTTTTCTGAACATGGTTGTAATTTTTTTCGGAAACTTTTGGGTATTATTGTGCTTTAAGGTGGGAACAAGAAAAGTTGTATGGGCGCTGTATGACCAACGCAGTCAATGCGGCCGTAAACCCGCTATTTAGAATAGTGAGCTATATTTTGTGTACAAACATCAGGACATTAGAAATGTTAATTAACGTTACACACATCAGTTCCTAACAAGTGTCAACCAACCAACCAACCCAGAAAGATGTAAGCTGTACTTCTGTGGGGTGGCTGAACGCACACTCCACACTATCTCGATTCGCGGAAAGGCGGTAGACTATATAGTGTCACATACAAACGCATTAGTATTGCGGCCGCGTCGGCGTCACACTTCCCAACAGCTGTGTTAGTTTTCTCCTGCGCATGCGTCAACTCGCCGCTAGCTACGGCGAGGGGGCGGTGAGTAATGACGCGTTGCGTGTCGCCCCGACGGGGCGAATGTGAAGCGGCGTTTGGGCCATGATGGCAATGTGGCGCAGCGTTTGGGCCTTGGCTGTAAACGTGGCGCACTGCTTTGGCCATCACTCTTAGCTCGCCGAACCCGCTGTTGCGGCCCGCTACAGGTACCCCCCGCCCAGACACGGCGCCGGCAAAGGTGACGTGGCGAACAACATACCGCGCAGGGGTGATCACTGCACGGCCGGTGCGAGTGCGAAGGGCGGGCCGCAGCGCTGGTCCGACGGTTGATGACGGCGGTGGCGGCGGTGGTGATCCAAGTAGGCTGGTTTGACGAGATGTCAGCCAGTGAGTTGGCTGAGGTTGCCGTCAGCCAGTGGGTCGGCTGAGGTTGCTGAGGCAGCCAGTGGGTCGGCTGAGGTCGCTGAGGTTGATGTAACGTCAGCCAGGACGTTAGACGATGAGACGTCAGCCAGTGGGTCGGCTGAAGTTGCCGTCAGCCAGTGGGTCGGCTGAGGTTGCTGAGGCAGCCAGTGGGTCAGCAGATGAGACGTCAGCCAGTGGGTCGGCTGAAGTTGCAGTTAGCCCGTGGGTCGGCTGAGGTTGCTGAGGCCGCCAGGGGGTCGGCTGAGGTTGCTGAGGCAGCCAGTGGGTCGGCTGAGGTTGCTGCGGCAGCCAGTGGGTCGGCTGAGTTTGCTGAGGTTGATGTAACGTCAACCAGGACGTTGGATGATGAGCCGGTTGATGAGGCGTCAGCCAGTGGGTCGGCTGAAGTTGCTGTGACGTCAGCCAGTGAGTCGGCTGTGACGTCGCGAAGTCGCCGTTGGTGAGCCGGCAGATGCCGTGACGTCAGCCAGGACGTCAGGCGACGTGCTGGCGGATGATGCGGCGTCGACTTCGGTGAGCAGGCGGATGTGACGTCAGCCAGTGGGTCGGCTGACGCAGCGACGTCAGCCACTGAGTCGGCTAACGCCGCGAAGTCGACGTTGGTGAGCCGGCAGATGCCGTGACGTCAGCCAGGACGTCAGGCGACGTGCTGGCGGATGATGCGGCGTCGACTTCGGTGAGCAGGCGGATGTGACGTCAGCCAGTGGGTCGGCTGACGCAGCGACGTCAGCCACTGAGTCGGCTAACGCCGCGAAGTCGACGTTGGTGAGCCGGCAGATGCCGTGACGTCAGCCAGGGCGTCAGACGGCGTGCTGGCGGATGATGCGGCGTCAGCAGCGAGTCGGCTGACACCGCATGGTGGCGAAGGCCGGCTGGACGTGCGCAGATGCGGCGACGCAGCGGCGAGACGAACGTCGGTGGTCCCTCGGTGTCCGGGCGGCGCCATTAGGCCTCCGGCGAGAGGGAGAGAGGCAGAAAGAGGGACAGGACCGGGTGGGGGCGTGCGAAAAGCGGAGAGAGTTGCGCGTTGGCTCCCCACATCACGTCGGGACGGCTTGAATCATGTCGGGACGGCTTGAATCATGTCGGGACGGCTTGAATCACGTCGGGACGGCTTGCATCACGTCGGGACGGCTGGAATCACGTCGGGACGGCTTGAATCGCCCCGGGACGGCTTGAATCACGTCGGGACGACTGGAATCACGTCGGGACGGCTTGAATCACGTCGGGACGACTGGAATCACGTCGGGACGGCTTGAATCGCGTCGGGACGGCTTGAATCACGTCGGGACGGCTTGAATCACGTCGGGAGGGCTTGAATCACGTCGGGGTCACCAATTGTGGAGTGGCTGAACGCACACTCCACACCGTCTCGATGGCATGTTGCCAGAAACTTGTGCGTGTCGAATATTGCTTGTATTTGCAGAGAGAAGATCCAAGTGAGAGATTCCAAGTGAGATGGTTGGTTATTGGTTTTACGACACGTCGACCGTTGAGTCATGTAGCGTCGCCAATCTCTCACGCCGATTGGTTGCGGGCGAAGAATAGCGACAGGTGAGAATCGAACCCACAACCTTTCGATTGTGAGACGAGCATCTTACCCCTAGACCACTCGTTTTTTTTTTTTTTTCTTTTTTTTTCGTTTTTTTTTACTTCCATCTTTAGCAGAGGCCGAGTGCCATCCGCTAGAGATATGCTACGTTGAGGAAAGGGTTACGTTAATCCGGCTTATATGGCATCCGGTTATATCAATTAAGAAAGAGAGGAAAGATGATACGCCGACAAGCAAGGAACGTGGCGTAAAGTCCGACACACATACATGGGTGAAACATACACAGACACACGTACATACACGACACATAGAAGTACACTTGGAGGGTGGGCAGCATCGTAACCTGCGGAGAGGCTCCACCGCCCACCTGCGACCGAAAAAGCGAAGCAGAGACCCGACGTCCAGGGCGAGTCGTGGGCGTCGGGCCCAACCTTGTGTGTGTAGGTGTATGTTTTAGTTAAGGCTTGGAAAAACCTGAGAGGTGAAAAAAACCAAGCAGCTTGGAAAACCCGAAGGTGAAAAACCAAGCGCAATTTATAAGGAGAACCGTCCGTTTTGGCCAAATTGGATCGGTCTCGGCCTACCTAGTGTGATACAACCTATATGTATGTGTTTAGCGACGATGGCGATGATAGCGTTTGACTTCAAATTACTTCCTCTAGTTTCGTGCCGTGCAAGTATGTGAATAGTATGTCAATGAGGTCCGGGTGCTTGTCACCGAGGAGGCTTGGTAGTGAAAGTGGAAGACGATTTTGCGCAATGTAGGTAAGAAGTGGGCGACGTTGTAGTTGGTAGGCTGGGAAAATAAGCAAGAAATGTTCCACAGTGTTACGAACACCACATGTTTGGCAGGGCGGAGCGCGGAGAGGTCGATCAAAGAGGAAATTATGCGTGAGATTCGTGTGCCCGAGTCGAAGTCGAGCAAGGTGGATCTCGTGTGAGCGCGTGAGTTGTCTGGAAGAGGGCCATTTGGCGAGAAGGGGTTTAATGTGGTGCAAGTGAGTAGTGTTGTGATTCCAGCATGCCTGGAGATATGTGTTGAATAATCTGTTGGTGAGGGATAGAAGGTCACAGGGGGGGGACTGGGAGGTTGGGGGTGGGTGGGAGATCGATGGCTCGACGTGCGAGCTCATCTGCCCGCTCGTTGCCCGGCATCCCCATGTGGCCAGGGATCCAGAGCAGTGTGAGGTGAAGGTGAACATGATGTGTGTGATAGAGTTCCCGGATAGCGTGGAGTGTGGGGTGTGTGGTGTTGTGTATGGCTGCGATAGCGTCGATGGAAGAACGTGAGTCGGTGCAGATGATGGTTGGTGTGGAGATGTGGTGTTGAATGATGTGGTGCAGACAGGCGTAGATTGCGACTAGTTCTGAGGTGTAAACCGAGTGATGTGGTGTTAATTTTATTTGGCCAAAGCTGGGTCCACCGCACCAAGCAGCTCCCGTACCGTCGGTGGTACGGGAGCCGTCTGTGTAGTAGTATGTATGATTGGGGTGGGCGGCTTGATATTCGAAAAATGTTTGTTGGGTTTCGATGGGGGAAAGTAATTTTTTGTTTTGGTGGAAGAGATATTCGAGCTTGGGGTGATACATGTGCCAAAAGGGGAGAAGGGGAGGGAATTTGCCGAGGGTTACCTTGGGGAATTTGAGTGCGAGAGTAAGGACATGTTTCAAATGTATGCCAATGTTGTGTTTGTTCCTATTATAGGTAAGTCTGAAGGGAGGTTTAGTGAGTGCGGGGGTAGCAGGGTGGTTGAGCTGTGTTGTGGTTCGAAAGTGGTATCTGACTAGTTGGAGTGTTCTGCGGTGTTGTAAGCTGGGGAGGTGGGCCTCAGCCCGGATACTAGTAATGGGTGTAGTGCGGTGTGCTCCGGTGATGAGGCGAAGAGCGTGATTTTGTATGCGTTCAAGTGTTGTGATGTGTGACGGAGATATATGATCGAAGATAAACGCATTGTATTCCAGGACGGAGCGAATCAGAGCGATATACATAGTGTTGAGGGTAGCCCTGTCTGCACCCCAGTCGCGACCGGAGATGCAGCGCAGGAGATTTAGCCGTTTTGCGCAGCGTTGTTTTAGATAAGCAATATGAGGGCCGAAACAAAGCCTTTTGTCTAGTATGATGCCAAGATATGTGAATGTGGTTTGGAGAGGGATAATTTGTTCGCGATAGCGGAGCGGAGTAGTAGGTGGGATGTACGTGTGGAGCCGTGAGAAAAGCATTGTGACGGATTTTGCGGGGGAGATTTGCAGTCCCCAAAGGGAGCACCAGGAATCAATTTGATTCATGGCGCGCTGCATAAGATAATTTGCTTTGTCTGCCGAACGGTGCGTGCACCATATGGCCAGATCATCGGCGTAAATGGAGTATTTTAGGCAGGGGGCTATGTTGTGGAGGTCGGCGAGAGCATCGTTAATCATGATGAGAAAGAGGGTGGGGGATAGCACGCTGCCTTGTGGGACGCCCTGATCGAGTTTCTGGGGCCGAGAATGGATATTGCCGCAGCGGACGGTGAATGTTCTATCAGCGAGGAAGTTGGAGATACATTTTGCCATTCTGCCTCGTATGCCAATACGATGTAATTTGATATGGAGGGCCGAACTGTGTACTTTATTGAATGCGGATTTCAAGTCGAGAAAAAGTGCGACGGTTTCATATTTTTTCATGAAGCCGCGCTGTATCGAATCCACTAGTTGGAAGAGGTTGTCGGCGGTGCTGTGTCTGGGTCGGAATCCGCTTTGAAAGGGGGAGAGAATGTTGTTGTTTTCGAGGTGTACTCTGATTCGGCCATTGACCATGCGCTCAAAGATTTTAGAGGCACAACTAGTGAGAGAGATAGGTCGATAGCTAGAGGGAAGGTCGCGAGGTTTGCGAGGTTTAGCGATAGGAATGATAGTGCTAGTAGACCAGGACGGGGGAAAAGTGCCGTCAGTCCATAGTTGATTTAGTGCCGAGAGGAGATTCTCTTTTCCGGCGTCAGATAGATTTTGGAAGAAGGGGTATGCTAATTGGTCAGGGCCAGGGGCAGTGTTGGTTACTTTGGAAAGGGATAAGGTTAGCTCATAGGGAGTAAATGGGGCATTATATGGTTCAGTGTTGCCCGAGGTAAAGTTGCAGGTGGCGAGAGTGGTTCGTAGGAATTCGGTGGTATGTTGTGAGTATTGTGCATTTGAGGAGATGCCAGCATAATAGGTGGCAAAGTGTTCCGCGACGTCTGAGGGTTCTGTGATGTTGCGATGATTAATTGTCAGTTGTGGGAATCCGCGGTGTGGGGATCTGCCATTTGTGAAAGAGCGAATTTTGGACCAAATTTGGCCGATCGGGGTAAATCGATTGAACGAGTTTGAATAAAGTTGCCAGCTGTGTTTTTTGGCCGCTAGGATAGTCTGCTGACAACGTTTTTTAGCCTCGCGGGCTTCTAACATGTTTTGTGGGATAAGGTTTTTCCGAAATTTTCGCTCAGCCCGCCGCCGCAGAGCGACGGCGCGTTGACACTCGTCGTTCCACCACGGCACGTGGTGACAGACGGGGGAGCGACGAGTGTGGGGGACGTGATTTTCTGCCGCGAGTAGTATGGTATCAAGAAAGGCTGATATTGGGGGGTGTGACTGCGGAGGAAAGACGGTGTCAATTTCTTGCGAGAAGGGTGGCCATTTCGCTTTGCGTACATTCCAGCGGGGTAGAAATAAGTAATCTCTAGCTTGGGCTGAGTGTTCAAGCATGATATGAATGGGAAAATGATCGCTAAAGTGGGGATCGGGTTGAACATGCCAAGAGAAGAGGGGCGAAATAGAGGCTGAGGCCAAAGACAGGTCTATGGCGGATGGACGGAACGGGGCGATGTCGGTGTTGTGTGTGGGTGTTTGGTCGTTTAAAAAGACCATGTGGTGGGTGTTGAGGAGAGTTTCGATGTGATGTCCGCGAGGTGATGTGGAGTGGCAGCCCCAAGCCTGGTGATGGGCATTGAAGTCACCCAGCACCAGACAGGGGTGAGGAAGGAGGCCGAAAAGGTCGGTCACAGAAGATAAGGATAGTGTAGGAGAAGGTGAGAGGTAAAGAGAGAGTATAGTAAGCTCTACTTGTGCAATTTGGACCGAAACAGCAATACAATTTAGGTTATTAGCAATGTTGATCTGACGATGAAGGAGGGTGTCTGAGATAAATAGAGCAACCCCGCCGCCGCGGGGTGTAGAATTTACGTTGTTGGTATAGAGAGAGTAGCCATAGATGTTAAAATTATATGGGTCGTTGTCGCGCCATCGGGTCTCCTGAACGGCGGCTACCAATGGTTTATTTTTGATAATATATTCCTTGAATTCCGCCCAATGGGATATGAGTGACCTCGTATTCCATTGGAGCAAGAATTCAGTGGTGGGCAAGGGCGTCGCCACCGGGGGGGCAGGGGGGCAGTCGCCCCCCTGCCGTGAAACAGGGGGCGCCGCCCCCTGAAATTTTTAGGAGGCCCCTATCCGCAAATGCACAGCAAAAAAGGTGAGCAAGGAGGCCGACGGGACAGAATATCATGCTGTCAATGAGGCCTCAAAACTGACGAGGCCACCAGGAAATATAATCAAGTCTCTATCAGAGACGTAGAACAGAGATTGGGAGGAGGCCCCCCAGGACGAAAAGGAGGACCCATGACGAAAAGGAGGCCCCCATGACGAAAAGGAGGCCTCAAGACGTAGAACAGAGATTGGAAGGAGGCCCCCAGGACGAAAAGGAGGCCCCCCGGGACGAAAAGGAGGCCCCAGGACGAAAAAGATTCCCCAAGACCTAGAACAGAGATTGGGAGGAGGCCCCCCATGACGAAAAGGAAGCCTCAAGACGTAGAACAGAGATTGGGAGGAGGCCCCCCGGGACGAAAATGAGGCCCCCAGGACGAAAAAGAGGCCCCAAGACGTAGAGCAGAGATTGGGAGGAGGCCCCCATGACGAAAATGAGGCCTCAAGACGTAGAACAGAGATTGGGAGGAGGCCCCCAGGACGAAAAGGAGGCCCCCCGGGACGAAAAGGAGACCCCATGACGAAAAAGGATGCACCCAAGGACGAAAAGGAGGCCCCAAGACGTAGAACAGAGATTGGAAGGAGGCCCCCAGGACGAAAAGGAGGCCCCCAGGACGAAAAAGGAGGCCCCAGGACGAAAAGAAGGCACCAAGACGTAGAACAGAGATTGGGAGGAGGCCCCGGGCAAAGGAGGACGAAAAAGGCCCAAGACGTACAGGAGGCCCCCCAGGACGAAAAAAGGGGAGACCCCAGGACGAAAAGGATGCACCCCAGGACGAAAAGGAGGCCCCAAGACGTAGAACAGAGATTGGGAGGAGGCCCCCAGGACGAAAAGGAGGCCCCCGGGACGAAAAGGAGGCCCCTAAGACGTAGAACAGAGATTCTGAGGTGGCCCCCAGGACGAGAAGGAGGCCCCCAGGACGAAAAGGAGGCCACCAGTACGAAAAGGAGGCCCTAAGACGTAGAACAGAGATTGTGAGGTGGCCCCCAGGACGAAAAGGAGGCTCCCAGGACGAAAATGAGGCCCCCAGGACGAAAGACCCAGTCCATGCGCCCCTACACTCCAACAATCAACCAACCAACTCCAGGACGAAAAGGATGCACCAAAGGACGAAAAGGATGCCCCAAAGACGTAGAACAGAGATTGGGATGAGGTCCCCAGGACGAAAAAGAGGCCCCCAGGACGAAAAGGAGGCCCCCGGGACGAAAAGGAGGCCCCTAAGACGTAGAACAGAGATTCTGAGGTGGCCCCCAGGACGAGAAGGAGGCCCCCAGGACTAAAAGGAGGCCACCAGTACGAAAAGGAGGCCCCTAAGACGTAGAACAGAGATTGTTAGGTGGCCCCCAGGACGAAAAGGAGGCCCCCAGGACGAAAAGGAAGCCCCCAGGACGAAAAGGATTCCCCATAACGCAAGGATGCCCCAAGACGTAGAACAGAGATTGGGAGGAGTCCCCCAGGACTAAAAGGAGGCCCCAGGACGAAAAGAAGGCCCCTAGAACGAAAAGGATGCACCCAAGGACGAAAAGGACGTAGGACTAGACGTGGAACAGAGAACAGAGATAGGAAGGTAGCCCCCAGGACGAAAAGGAGGCCCCAGGATGAAAAGGAGACCCCAGCACGAAAAGGAGGCCCTCAGGACGGAAAGGATGCCACCGAGACGGGCAAGAAGCCACCCAGGTTAAACGAAAAGGGTTCCGATGGGTGGCAGGATATTCTTAAGTTGGAAAACGAGGCCCCCAAGACGGAAGAGGAATCCCTGCAATATAAAATTAAGACCTGATAGGGGAGACTTCTCCGGACGCAATAGGGGCCCCAAGACGGGGAAGAAGGTTTCCGCAGGAATGAGAGAAGGCCACCGAGACTAGCCAGATGAGGCCCATATTTTGGAAGAGGAGGAACCTGGAAGAGAAGATCTAGGACTAGGACGCAAAAGCACCCTGCTAAGAGGATAATGAGGCTCCAGACACAGATAAGGAGGCCCCCATGACGTGAGAGTAGGCCTCTAATTTGAAAAAGGAGTCACCTAGGAGAGGGTAGGAGTCCCCAGAAATCAAGAGAGTGTCAAATATGGCACGGAGGCAACCAGGATTGCAAAAGAGGCTCCAACACCGGAAAGGAGGCCCCAGAATATGAGAGGAGGCCCTAAGACGGAAAAGGAAGGAAGATATGAGATGAGATTTCGGATACGCAAAAGCAGGCTCCAAACGGGTGAGGTTCCACCGAGATAGAAAAGGATGATCCAGAGACGTGGCAGGAGGCACCTAATTCGGAAGAGAACGACACAAGATTGGAAACGAGACCCCATGATGAACGAGGAGGCCCCTAAAATAGGAGAGAAAGGCCATTGGATAAGAGAGATGGCTCCCAAGCGGAAAAGAAGGCTCGAAGACGTCTAAGAAGGTCGCCGGGAAATAACAAAGCCACTAAGATAGGAAAGGTTGCCAGTAATTTGGCAGAGGAGGTGCCTGGGAGAGAAGAGGAGTCCACCAGGAGATAAGAGACCACCCCTAAGATGGGTAAAGATCGAATCCAGAGCGCAGAGCAGGAGACGCAGAGCAGGAGGCCCCCAAGACGTGAGAGGAGGCCCCTAATTTGAAAAAGAAGGCCTCTAGAAGAGAAATGAGGCACCTGCCGGACTCGGGAAGGAGTAGGTCTCTAGGACCAAATGAGGTCCCGAAGACCGGAAAGAGTTCCCAGGAAATGAGAGGAGGCCCTTAAGATGGGAGTGATAGCAGGTATGAAAGGAGGTGAGGTTTCCAAAATTGAAGATCCCTCAAGACGGGTAAGGCTTTGTCAGGATAAAGGAGGAAGCACACGAGGCGTGGCAAGAGGCCCCTAATTTGGCAGAAAATGCACCTCGAAGGTGAGAGGAAGCCCCATGCCATGTTAAAGGGGCCTCAGAATGCAAGAGGAGGCCTTCCAAGACGGGAGAGGAGGACCATTGAATATGGAGGAGGGTAGGACACACAGGGAGCCATCGAAAACCGGTAAAAAGGCTCTAGGAAATGAGACGACGCGACAGGAGGCCTATAATTTGCAAGAAGAACCCCCTAAGAAATAGTAAGAGTCGAGTCTGGGTATTTTAATATTACGATATGGGCCCCAAAAGATCCGGCCGGGGCCCCCGCAAATTACGCTCAGCCTGGGGTACCAAAAATTCACGCCCGGACCACGAAAATCATGCCATGGGCACGACAGGTCGTACCGTGCCCCAACAGTCTCATTGGGACCAAAACAAATGAAGCCGGAGCAACGAAGAACAATCCGGACATGAATAGTCACTCTGGGGGCCCAACAATGACGCCAAAAGCCTCCAAAACGCATTGGACCCCAAAAGTGTCGAGGCCGCTATAGCTCGCGCTAGGGATCCAAGAAAATGACGTCGGGGCCCAAAAGATCACATTTGACCCAAAAAGTCGCGTCACAGCCATTGAAAATCACATTGGAGGCCCAGAAGGTCGCGCCGGGGCCCCAAAAGTTGCAGCTGCCCCCAAAATCAATCTTAACCGGAATGTCACTCTGGGACAAAAAATACTCCTTCAGTGGCCGCAGTGCTATATCAAAGGGGCAAATGCCCCCTCCATCCTGAGAGGGATAAGCGCCCAAGAATCGTGTCGGGGCCTCAAAAATCGCGCTGGGGCCACCAAAATTCGCGTCGGTCCACCAGAATTCGCGTATGGGTCTCCAAATAAATACGGCGAGCACCGGAAAACTCTCTCCGAGGCCCGAAAAATTGCGACAGGAACCGCAAAAATCGCGTTGGGGCCACAGCTAAATACAACGCATCGCACAAACTCGAACCGGGCCCCCCAAATATCGCGCTTGGGACCCACAATTCCCATCCGTCGAGGCTCTAAAAATTGCCCTCTAGGGCCACACGTAAGCACAGTGTGACCACAAACACAAACACAAATCAAGCTGGAGCCCTCCAAAATAAGGATGGATTCCAACAACTAAATGCCCAGGTAAAAAAATGGCTCTGGAGCACCGAACATATTATCAGATGCCTTCACAAATTGCGTACGGCACCGAAAAACAAACCGGATCTCGAACAATCGAGGTGGGATACAAAAACATGGCGCCAAGTGCTCGAGAAATCAGGCCGTGATTCGGACTTTAAAAAAATTCAGAAAAGTTTCACAAAATCGTATTGAGACCAGAAAACTGGGGTTGGGTCCCCGGAACCACGCGCCTGGGTGCGATAAGCCACTCTGGGACCTAGAAACATCGTACCGAAGCCCCAAAATTGTACTTTGGCCCCACAAGTGTGCGTCAGAAGCCCAAAATAAACGCATCGGGACCCTAAGAGCACAACGGGGGCCGAAAATACAACTGACCCTCCAAAGCGCACAGTCTCACAAAAAGCGACAGGGCCTTAACACATGCGTTGCAGCCATAAATATACATACCGGGAGGTCTAAAAAATACACCGAAAGCTCTCAAGGCACACAGGGGTCATGATAACGCACAATAGCATGAAAAGGTGGCTGGGGCCGCAAAAGGCAACATGGTTCCAAAACAAACAAAAAAGACCGGCGCTAAATAAACACATCGGGATCTTCGAAAACGCCCTGACACGTCAAAAAAAATCCTCTGTGCACAAAAATTCAACAAACCCTAAAACGAGCACGGGGTTCAAAAATGCTTTAGGCCGCTAACAAAAATGGATTGGAGCCATAATACACAATCATAGACCAAGAAAGACGCAACGGGTTTAAAAAAAACGCCGAGGCTTGGCCTCGGGCTGGTATCCAATCTGGGAGGATAGCAGCAAAGATATGAAGTGCATCAAAGCTCAGCGGAAACCGCATTTCATAGCTACCAGAAAATGTGGGAAGTAGGAAACTAATGATCGAATTTAATCAATCGACTTTTCGAAGCGAACGCCCATGCGAATCATTCCATCACGCCAAATATGGTGCAAGTCTATCATGTGGCAGCAATTAGCAAAACGCAGTAGGCCTAGCAGAAACCATAGCATCGCACGAAGTGTGGCGAATGCACCGAATACGAAAAATGGGTGTGCACGTGCACTGACGTTGCCGTCGTGGCGACCGGGTGCTATGAACTGGAATGCCTGAAATTGTAAAATTTTGCATTTTAAAGTGGTGGGTAATACATTTTACTTTGAAGTTATGGGCCTAATACATCTTTTAAACCCTGCTCGTTTTAGGGCTTTGTTGCGTTTTTTTTTTGTGCACCGAGTATTTTTTACGTGTCTGGGCGTTTTCGAAGATCCCGATGTGTTTATTTAGCTCCCGGTCGTTTTGTACGTTTTGGAACCATGTTGCCTTTCGTGGCCCCAGCCTCTTTTCCAGGCCCTTGTGCGTTCTCATGGCCCCTGTGCGCCTTGCGAGCTTGCAGTGTATTTTTCTTAGAGCTCCCGGTATGTTTATTTAGGGCTACAACGCATGTTTTAAGGCCCTATCGCTTTTTGGGAGACTCTGTGCGCTTTGGGGGGGTTAGTTGTACTTTCTGGCACCGTTGTACTCTTAGGGTCCCGCTGTGTATATTTGGGGCTTCTGACACACATTTGTGGGGCCCCAGTATGATTTTGGGGCTTCGGTGCGATTTTTTCTGGGTCCCAGCGCGACTTATCGCGCCCAGGCACGTGGTTCCGGAGACCCAACGCCAGCTTTCTGGGCTCAACGCGATTTTTGTGGATCTTTTCTGTTTTTTTTATTAAAAGTCCGAATCCCGGCCTGATTTTTCGAACCTCTGACGCCATGTATCCCACCTCGATTTTTCGAGATCCGGTATGCTTTTCGGTGTCATATGCAATTTTTGAAGGCATCTTGAAAAAAATGTTCGGTGCAACAGAGCCATTTTCCTGACCCTGACTTTTATTTGCTGGAATCTCTCCTTTTTTGGAAGGCTCCAGCTTGATTTTTTTGGATACCGATCCGGGTTTGTGGTATAGGTGTAATTTCAGCAGTGTGAGGTAACTTATCAAGGGATACCAAAATAAAGCCTTTGAACTGAGTGGTGGAGTGAGGGTTGAAATCCGACCAATCAGAAACCATAGTGGTAGATTAGGCCCCTCCACAGGACAATTTAGTTGATGACTAATTATATTATTTCGAAATGTACCTTTTGACAACATAGCGGTCGAAATCCAAGGACTTTTTAATGGGCGTAGGTGCCCCCCCTGCAAATCCGTTTGTCCCCTCCTGCTTGACGCAAATATAGGTACTCCACTGGTCCCTCAATAATTTTCCCAAACATACGCCCATGGGGAAAAGCCAACATTGAGGGGACAAATTACCCCTCATAAGCATACAATACAACATCCATGCCCCATACGAAATGGGATGAATGATGTTTTTAAATGCATTTTCTTCCAACAAACTTCTTTTCTGTTATTACAGCCTGCATGCGATGCGCCCCTGAACCACAATAACTAACTAACTAACTAACAGCCTGCATGATTAGAGCTTCCCAGCTTCCATACCTTCTCAACGTCATTTACAAAACGGCACAGCACAGCGAAAACGATGGGCGTGACGGCGTGGAATTTGAAGGCTTGGATTATGTATGTACTGACATTGTTACATTGTTGCATTGTCATTTATGCATTGGTGTTCAATGCTTGTTCTTGCCGTGAATTTATTCGCTGAGGATATATTTTAGCTCGTGTGACAGTTGCCTTGCAGCCAGCACCAAATGTTATAAAAATAAACAAATTCCTAAGATGACGCTAAAAAAAACTAATGCAATCCACTTCTCGTTGTCACCTTTACGAAATTGTCGTCCTTCGACTGAGAAATGGTCGTTCAAGCTTTGCTTATGACATCAAGCTGATGGGAATAAATAACAGTAGTGATGAATCTAACTATATTCAGTTGGACTTGAAGGACTTAAAAGTGGGTTGATCAATGGCAGATATCTGTAAGATATATGCTTAGCACCAGCCCCGCCAGCTCGCTGCAATCTAGAGGCCAGCGGGAAGATTCGAGAAAGCATTGAGACGATGGTTTGTTTTGGCACTTATGCATTTATCCAAATATTACTTATTTATACCCTGGTATGGCCCAGTTTTCCCTGGTATACCCTGGTATGGCCAAGTTGGTATGGCCCAGTTTTCAGTCAAAATGATTAATGTTATTGCGTTTTGAGTAAATGATGCACCATGCCAAGAATAAACAAAAACCAATATGAAATCATGTTCCCCATCCTCGAACCATAGTATAAGAGCCTAAAAACAATATGAGACATTAACACAAGGGAGGCCCCCTTTCGTGTAACAGGAGGCCCCCTTTCGACCTTGCCCCCCCTGTAAGAATTTCGTGGCGACGCCACTGGTGGTGGGTGTCTGCATTAATGGTTGTGATCACGCTCCCGCAGCCGCGTGTGTGGCGGTGATGGTGAGGCAGAGTCGTCTGTTTCATAATCAGACGACTCTGGTGTGGCTGTCTGCTCTGGGTCCCTGGGGGATTCCCGAGCATGCGGAGGGGGTCAGGACTGTCCTGAGAGGACTGCGATGAGCCGGTGGAGGGAGATGGGAGGACCTGAGTGGAGGTCGCCGGGGAGGCCTGATCCCGAGAGGGAGGCAGGGTGGAGGGGGCCTGGGGAGGTCCTGGAGGGGCGGCGCGGAGGGGGCTCGACCCCGAGGGTGCGTGGCAGCCGTTCGACAACTGGTGGGCCTGGAGGCGGATGGACCTGCGACGGGAGCAGGGCGTAAGGCCGGTGCAGGGTCGGAGTGGGTGAGCGGGCGCTCGGTGCGCGTGGAAACACGGGTCGCCGGTCGGGCGGCCGCCTCGGCCGGGGTCGGCCAGAGGGGCTGGAGGGGCTGTTGGCCCCAGGCAGAGGCCGGCCTCTGCGTCAATGGCGGTGCTGGGGGGGCTGTCCGGCGCTGCTGCTGCTGACCCTTTGCTTCCAGCCAGACTGGGCAGCGGGGGTATGAGGCGGGGTGTGGGCCGGCGCAGGCTGCGCATCGCGGCTCCTGGGCCTCGCACTGGGCCGTGGTGTGCGCCTCAGCACAATGGCCGCACACTGGGTTGCGGGCGCGACAGACCCCACTGTGGTGGCCATAACGCTGGCAGAACCCACAGCGCTTGGGCGGAGGGGTCAACGGCCGACAGGGGTACCGGAGGTACCCCGCGTACAGGTGCGTCGGCGGGGCGAGCGATCTGTACCCCACTTTGAGCAAGGGGCTTGGGGTCGATGCCGAGGGGCGTCCCAAACGGACGACTTCGCAGACGCCTTGAGGGCTCAACTCTTCCAGGAGCTCCTCCTCTGGGAGGTGTGCCAGCTCCGGGGCAAAGACTGTCACAAAAGAGTTGTTCAGTCTATCCGCCACAGCCACCTCGACAGGGTGTGCCAGGAAGTGGTTCAGGTGGAGGAGGGCCCTGGCCTGGGTTGGGTCACGCACCCGAACCAGTAGTGCGCCCGACCGGATGGTTCGGGCCGACACTACACCTCCCGTCCACTTATCTAGCTCCTTGGCGAACGCAAAGGGGGACGTGCGGTCCCAGGACCCCTCCTTCCGTGCCACGAGCACGAAGGATTCCCCGTCAGGGGGATCTCGCGGTGGCGGGGCCCGGGCTCCTGGGCGCGGCCGGCGTCCGCCCTCCGCAGGGGGCGGGGGTCCCCGGCCATGCCGGTGCGGGGTTGGACCGCTGAGGAGAGAGGGGAGGGGTGACTGAGTGTGGGAAGGGCGCCCTGAAGGGGTGCTGTCAAGAGAGGCACCCTGAAGGGGTGCTGCAAGGAAAAGTGTGAAGACAAGTGTAGTGCGAAAGGGGTAGAGAGACACAGTGCTTGGAGGGATGGGAGTAGCCAACAGAGGCGGGCGCAGTCACGGCCAAAGGCCGCTAGCACGATCCATGAAACCAGGAAGGTACCTCTGCTGGCTCTAACCTAGTGGGTGGGATGGGTAAAAAAACAATCAAAGCCGACCGCTGCTACAATTCGGTTTCCCGACGGTGCTGGTGAGCACCGCTGGGCCGAAGGGGGTTGGGAGGGGGGCTACGCCGGCTATTCCGGCGAGCAACCAACTAGTGGCGCCGGCCGGCTAATCCGGCAGACAACCAACTAGTGGTCCGGGGGGCGGAGCTGCCCGTAGATGCCCTAATAAGGACACCTACGAGACAGCTGGGAGGGGGAAGAGGGCTTGACAAGACCTGGTTATCACAACCGGAGATTAAGCCACAGAAGCTGTCCGCCGTTTCAAGCCCCCACCCGCCCTTTCCAGCTGTCTCGTAGGTGTCCTTTCAAGGACATCTACGGGAAGCTCCGCCCCCTCCGCCACTAGTCGGTTGTCAGCCGGATTAGCCGGCCGACGCCGCTAGTCGGTGCTCGTCGGACTAGCCGTCGCAGCCCCCCTCCCACTCCTCCTCGGCCTAGCGGTGCTCTCGGGCATCGTCGGGAAACCGAGTTGTACCGGCGGCCAGCCTCGATTGTTTGTTTCCCATCCCTCCCCATAGGTTATAAATCGGTCATAGGTATCTTTCTGGTTTAATGGATCGGGCTAACGTTCTCTGAGCGTGACTGCCCCCGCCTCTGACCGATTTTCCCATCCCTCCAAAACTCTGTGTCTTTCTTCCCCTTTCACACGCCAGTTCTTCACATCTTTCCTTGCAGCATCCCCTCAGGGTGCCTTTCTTGCTTGCACCCCTTCCGGGCGCCCTTACCCACACATACACTCCACCCTCTCCCGTCTGGTGTAAGTGCACCCGCCCTGCCCCGGTATGCCCGGGAACACCCAGCCCCCCTCGGAGGACGGAGGACGCCGCCCCCGGCCTGGAGCCCGCCTGCCCCCTCCCCGCGACCCCCGGAGGGTGAGTCATTCGTGTTGGTGACGAGGAAGGAGGGATCGTGGGCCCGAACCTCCCCGTTTGCGGTAGCACGGGAGCTGGACGGGTGGACAGGCGGAGTTTCCTCGGCGAAGGTCCTCCGCTCTGGTGCCCTGCTGGTGCGGGTTAGGGAAGCCTCACAGGCACGTGCCCTCATGAGCCTAAACCGGTTCCTCGGCAAGGACATCACGGTTGAGATCGCGGACAGGCTCAACCTGGTTTATACCACCGCTTACGCCCCGGAGCTGGTGGATCTGTCCGAGGAGGAGCTCCTGGACGAGCTGCAGTCGCAGGGAGTGTGCGACGTGACCCGTCTCGGTCGTCGCCCTCGTGCGGGCCCAGTCCTGAAACTGGGCTTCCGCACGCAAGTCCCGCCCACCCACGTCATGGCGGGCTACTTGCGCATCCCTCTCCGCCCCTGGACCCCACCACCGGCCCGATGTGCCTTCTGCCAAAGGTACGGGCACCTGGCAAAGGCGTGTCGCTCCAGGGAGCCTGTATGTGGGCGATGTGCCGAGGGGCACACGACGGATATGTGCGCGTCCGAGGTCCCACGTTGCGCGGCCTGCCTGGGCCCCCACCCGGCCGCATCCCCACGCTGCCCTGCGTGGCTCGACGCCAAAGAGCGTCAGCAGCGGCGACTCACCTCACAGGGCTCCTCGCCGCCCGCACCACCGATGGTGTGGGCCCGGCCCCACTTGGCCCCAATGTGGCCGACTCCGGCTGAAGCGGGCTCCCGCCCCAGGTCTGGAGGGTCGGGTCGGTCCGACTGCGACCCGCTTGCCTCCCTCTCCTTCCCCGGCCTCTCGCCCTGCCCCCTTAGCGGGCCCCTCCGTCCCCCGGTCCCCGCACCGCCCACAGGACGTCACCCAGCCGGCCATGCGCCCTGCCCCTGCCGCGGGCCCCGCCAAGGCAGACACCGCCCACCACTGTCGGGCCGCGCAGCAGACCGCGGCGACCCCAGTCACCGGTTGCTCTAGCGCTCAGCCCCTCCACCGCCAACAGGCTGCTCCGACCAAGGCTCGGGCGTCTTCCACACCGCCCCCTCAGGGCCGTCGCCTCCCCACTCTGTCCCCGGAATCGAGTGCTCGCTCCCGTTCCCCGAGCCCGGACCGCACTGGGGATCCAGAGCCCCTCTCCACGTCACCAGGGTCGTCCGCCTCCTACGAGACGGATGACCCAATCACGCCCTCACCGCCACACACGCCTGCGAGGGCGTGATCATCACCACACAACACAACACTAATGCAGACACCCACCACTGAATTCTTGCTCCAATGGAATACGAGGTCCCTCATATCCCATTGGGCAGAATTCAAGGAATATATCATCAGAAATAAACCATTGATTGCCGCCGTTCAGGAGACCCGATGGCGCGACAATGACCCATATAATTTTAATATCTTTGGTTATTCCCTCTACACCGACAATAGAAATTATACATCCCGCGGCGGCGGGGTCGCCTTATTTATATCCGACACCCTCCTTCATCGTCAGATCCCCATTGTAAATAACCTAAATTTTATTGCCGTTTCTGTCAAAATTGCACAACTAGAGCTTACTATACTCTCTCTCTATCTCCCACCTTCTCCTACACTATCCTTATCTTCTGTGACCGACCTATTCGGTCTCCTTCCTCACCCTGTCTGGTGCTGGGAGATTTTAATGCCCACCACCAGGCATGGGGCTGTCACACCACATCACCTCGCGGACACCACATCGAAACACTCCTCAACACCCACAACATGGTCTTTTTAAATGACCAAACACCCACACACAACACCGACATTGCCCTGTTCCGTCCATCTGCCATCGACCTATCTTTGGCCTCGGCCTCCATCTCACCCCTCTTTTCTTGGCATGTACAATCCGACCCCCTCTTTAGCGATCACTTCCCTATTCATATTATGCTTGAACGCTCAGCCCAGGCTAGAGATTATTCATTTCTCCCCGCTGGAATGTTCGCAAGGCGAAATGGCCATCATTCTCCCAGGAAATTGACACCGTCTTCCCTCCTCATTCACACCCCCCAATATCAGCTTTTCTTGACACCATATTACTCGCGGCAGAAAATCATGTCCCCCACACTCGTCGCTCCCCGGCCGTCATCACGTGCCGTGGTGGAACGACGAGTGTCAACGCGCCGTCGCTCTGCGGCGGCGGGCTGAGCGAAAATATCGCAAAAATCTCACCACCCAAAACATGTTAGAAGCCCGCGAGGCTAAAAACGTTGTCAGCAAATTATCCTTAGCTCCAAAAAACGCAGCTGGCAACTCTATTCAAACTCATTCGACCGTTTTACCCCCCATCGGCCAGATTTGGACCAAAATTCGCTCTTTCTCAAATGGCAGATCCCCACACCGCGGATTCCCACAACTGACAATTAATCAACGCAGCATCACAGAACCCTCGGACGTCGCGGAACACTTTGCCACGTATTATGCAGACATCTCCTCAAATACGCAATACTCGCAACAAACCACCGACTTCCTACAAACCACTCTCGCCACCTGCAACTTTACCTCGGACAACACGGAACCATATAATGCCCCCTTTACTCTCTATGAACTAAATGTATCCCTATCCAAAGTAACAAACACCGCGGCTGGCCCTGACCACTTGGCATACCCCTTCTTCCAAAATTTATCCGACTCCGGAAAAGACAACCTCCTTTCGGCACTAAACCAACTATGGACTGACGGCACCTTCCCCTCTCCTGGTCCACTAGCACTATCATTCCTATCGCTAAACCCCGCAAACCTCGCGACCTTCCCTCTAGCTATCGACCTATCTCTCTCACTAGTTGTGCCTCTAAACTTTTTGAGCGCATGGTCAATGGACGAATCAGAGTTCACCTTGAAAACAACGAAATTCTCACACCCTTTCAAAGCGGCTTTCGACCCAGACACAGCACCACTGACAACCTTATTCTATTAGTTGACTCGATTCAGCGCGGTTTCATGAAAAACATGAAACCGTGGCACTCTTTCTCGATTTAAAATCCGCATTCAATAAAGTACACAGCTCGGCACTCCGAATCAAATTACATCGTATTGGCATCCGAGGCAGAATGGCAAAATTTATCACCAACTTTCTCGCTAATAGAACATTCACCGTCCGCTGCGGCAATATCCATTCTCAGTCCAAAAGTTAGATCAAGGCGTCCCACAAGGCAGCGTGCTATCCCCCACCCTCTTTCTTATCATGATTAACGATGCGCTCGCTGACCTCCATCACATAGCCCCCTGTCTAAAATACTCCATTTACGCCGATGATTTGGCCATATGGTGCACGCACCCATCGGCAGACAATGCAAATCATATAATGCAGCGCGCCATGAATCAAATTGATTCATGGTGCTCCCTCTGGGGACTGCAAATCTCCCCCACCAAATCCGTCACAATGCTTTTCTCCCGGCTCACCACGTACATTCCACCTCTTACACCACTCCGTTACCGCGACCAAATTATCCCTCACCAAACCACCTTCACCTATCTTGGCATCGTACTAGACAAAAGTCTTTGTTTCGGCCCCCATATTGCTTATCTCAAACAACGTTGCGCAAAACGTCTAAATCTCCTGCGCTGCATCTCCGGTCGCGACTGGGGTGCAGACAGGGCCACACTCAACACAATGTATATTACTCTGATTCGCTCAATCCTGGAATACAATGCGTTTATCTTCGATAATATATCCCCTTCACACATCACAACACTTGAACGCATACAGAATAACGCAATTCGCCTCATCACCGGAGCACACCGCACCACGCCCATCACTAGTCTCCGGGCTGAGGCCCACCTCCCCAGCTTACAACACCGCAGAATACTTCAACTAGTCAGATACCACTTTCGCACCACAACAAAGCACAACCACCCTGCCACCCTCGCACTCTCTAATCCTCCCGTTCGACGTACATATAATAGGAACAAATACAATATTGCCATACATTTAGACCATGTCCTCACATTCGCACTCAAATTCCCCAACGTAATCCCCGAAAATTGCCTCCTCTAATCCCGTTTTGGCACATGAAACACCCCAAACTTGAGTATCTCTTTCGGGAAAACAAAAACCTGCTCACCCCCATCGAAGTCCAAATTCGATTTTTTGAATATCAAGAGGCCCACCCACAACACACCTTCTTCTACACGGACGGTTCACGTACCAGCAATGGTACGGGAGCCGCCTGGTGCGGTGGGCCCGACACTGGTCAAACCAAATTAACACTTCACCATTCGGTTTACACAGCAGAACTAGTCGCCATACTCACTTGCCTACAACACATCATTGCGCAACGCATTACTACCCCTACTACAATATGCACTGACTCACGATCCTCCGTGGACGCCCTCGCCTCAATACACAACACCACACACCCCACGCTCCACGCCATCCGACACCTTTACAATGCCAACCACGCACACCTTCCACTCACACTGCTCTGGATCCCTGGACATTGGGGCATCCCGGGAAATGAACGGGTTGATTGTCTCGCCCGCGCGGCGATCGACCTCCCCGATAACAACGGAGCCCCAGTACCCCCCGGAGATCTTTTATCCCTCACAAATAATCTGTTCAAAAAGTATATTCAGGCCTGCTGGTCACACAACACCACACACCTACACACCATCAAGCCCACACTTTTCAGCTGGCCCTCCTCCAACCAGCACACCCGTCTGAACGAGGTCGTACTCGCCAGACTTCGCCTGGGACACACCAATTTGACACACAATTATATTTTTCATAGACTTCACCGCCTTCCACTTTGTAACACATGTCACGTACGCCTTACTGTCACTCATATCTTACTTGACTGTCCAGCATATGCTCTTCACCGTCGCTATATCATGCAATATGTCGCCAAGATCCACTCACAACTTTCGCTTCAAGCTCTCCTCGGGAATGACCTACTTGATCGGGAACTACTTGATTTACTCTTTCGCTTCCTCCAGGACACCAAACTCTCCGAACTGATATAAAGCCTCCGTCGCATTTTCCGTTTCCAAGCTAGCCTGATAAAAGTTATATGACACGCGCCACACTCCGTACTGGCTGTATGACTCCGCTCCACATCTCTTCCTCTCCGTCGTCGCAAAACACATACATATAGGTTATCTCACACTAGGTAGACAGGATCCGATCCAATTTGGCTAATACGGACGGACTTCCTTTTAAATTGCGCTTGGTTTTTTACCCTCGGGTTTTCCAAGCAGCCTGGTTTTCCCCTGTTTAGGGGTTTCCAGGCTTTAACTTAAAACATACACTTACACCCACAAGGTCGGGCCCGACGCCCACGACTCGCCCTGGGCGTCGGGCCTCCGCTTCGCTTTTCAGGTCGCAGGTGGGCAGTGGAGCCTCTCCGGAGGTTACGATGCTGCCCACCCTCCAAATGTCCTTCCATTGTCATGAGTGTCTGTATGTATGTATATGTACCTGTATGACATGCGTGTATCGTCTCTACGCCATATTTCTTGTTTGACGGCGTCTCTCCTTTCTTGACTAGTTGATATAACCGGATGTCACATAAGCCGGATTAACGTAACTCCTTCTTTAACGTAGCAATCTCTAGCAGATGGCACTTTGCCTCAGCTAAAGATTTAGGAAAAAAAAGAAGAAAAAAAAAAAGATGCGGCCCGCTACACTTCCACAGTGGAGGGAATTCCAGCTATTTTGTTTGTTTATGCACACAATTTTACATTTTTCAGCAAAAGGTGGAGAGTCAGTCCACTATCTAATCCAAATCTGTTTCTATTCAGTACAAAATGTGCTGGTTAACATCAATGTTTCTACTTAGCATGGGGTTTTTCATTTTTTCCCTTTAGCTTTCTTATCAGAATAAAATAGCATAGGTTATTGCGGGGGCCCAAATCAACATTGGGGGAGGGGGGGCAAGATCAACATTGGTGGGGGCATAGCCCCCACAAAAGGATACAAATCGACGCCCCTGCATACATGCATGATTTTGCACTTATCAAAATTTAATTTCATCTGCCATTTTTTGGACCACTTCACAAGCTCTTCTAAGTCTTTCTGTAGCATGTACCTAGGTGCCTAGGTACCAGGTAAATATCAAGCTGATAGTGTGATGAGTGGGCTGTTGAGGTTAATTATAGTTTGTATATCCACACTCTCAATGATAACTGATTGTTGTTCACGGGACTGGAGTGTATGCAAGTTTGACAATGACAATTGGTTTTTGTGCACACCATTTTGAATTTTGTAGCAAAAGGTGGAGAGTCAGTCCACTATCTAACCCAAATCTGTTTTTTTTTCATTACAAAATGTGCTGGTTAACATCAACTGCATTTTCTATGTACCTAGCATGGTGTTTTCCTTCTTTTTTCCTGCAACTTTTTTACCAGCATAAAAATAGCATATGTTATTGGGGAGGCCCAAATCAACATTGGTGGGGACAAGATCAACATTGGTGGGGCCCTGGCCCCCACAAAAGGATACAAATCGACGCCCCTGACTGGAAGTGTAGTTCCGAAAACAAGAGGAAGCAAAGAAAGCTTTAGAAGTTGGCGAGTTTAAGCATACCGCAAGGTACCAGACTGGACGACGCAAAACTATAATTCCGATCTCAGTGCACCCATACAGCACCAAAAAAACAGTCAAAGGGCGTTATAAACTGCCTTGACTTGAAGGATATTTCCGAAGAGGAAATGGTTGATGGTTTGAATAGAGGTGCACGAGGAAGCCCATCCCAGTGTTACATATGCGCTGGTAGCGAGAATCACTCCCATGACCAGTGGTAGCATACCAACGCTACCACGCCACTTGCTGAGCTCAGTGCCCTCTTCGGCTCATTTGGAATCATCTGTACACCGGCAACGAACTCAGGTAGCCTGACGTCTGACCAGCACCGTTCACCCGAGAAGGCACAACGCCCTGACGCCCTGCCCAGGGCTGATTCCCCTTCGGTGGCAGCGAGGGAGCAGGCGGCGGTCGAAAGTGGCACCTCTAATGGTGACTAGTGGACCCAGGCGCAAAGGAAGGAGACGGTGGTCTCCGCCAGCCCCTCCCCCCCCAAAAAAAAACTCCCTCGGTACCCGTATCCAGCGCTTCCACGCCACCTCTGCACGCCACTTCCCGGTCAAGATCACCTCCACCCCCGGTTGGTATGTCGAGAAGTTCACCTCTGCACCGACGTGGCTGGCTGCCAAGACATGTCCGGCAGCACGGTATACTATGAAGTAACAAATGGGCCGTATTTTCATCTGGCTTTCAGGTAATCTAGCTGTGTATTCCTGAGCTTTGACCGCTTCTTCGTAATAATTGAGCTAATAGCTTATTTTCGACCGATGTTACACACTTAAGTACACAAACGTGACATGAAACAATTGGAATTCAATAAAAATATTGATAGTAAAGTCCTATCTTCGAAGACTTTTTCTGTTCCGACAATTTAACTAAAATTTTCAGCGAAGGAAGTTTCATTTTTCACTGGCCTCGTGCGAAGTTATAACTTCGCACGAGGCCAGTGAAAATTGAAACTGGTGACCTGACCCAAGATCACGAGGTCAGATTAAAGTGTAAAATCTAAAACCAATTTCAGAGAGCAATCAATGCTCGATTACAAATGTAATGAAATATAGTTTCATCACAATTGATTCATTTTTATTCAATCTATAAATGTTTAAGCATGGCCTTAAACTGTTACCCCGCAAAAATACCTGAGGCTATAACTCCGAAACCGTTGGTCAGATCGAACTGAAGTTTGCACAGGTTAATTCATTCGACCAGATAACGCTATAGACCAATTTATATCAAGAGCTGAGGCAATGTGTTATTTTGCACATATCGCCTGTTCATTTACATGAGCTGGTAAAGTAGCAACCTTTTTGACGGGAGGCTCTCCACGGTCTCGCTTAAAAGCTAGCACACCATCACACCGGTGATATGCGGGTACGGTGCATATTACGTGCCATACCGTCGCTGCCGTCAACCCGTGCTACGGTCCCCACTTTTGTGCAAAACGTTTGTCCACCCACGTAAGTAGTGAAACACGCCATGTCAGATTTAAATCCCGCGCCTCGTACGGTTTGGCAGTTAGCCCACAATGCATTTCAATCTCCACGCCCAGCGAAACGGGCAGTTCGTACACAGAGCAAGGACCATTCCACACTGCATTTACCGCCACCCAGATACCACGAGATGACTTTGGTTGGAAAACGAAACAAACCTTTACAGTCAGAAATCCTGCCCGATGCCACATTCAAACCGAAACGCCCGTCGCTCTCAGACAATGACATTGACTTCACCCTAAGGGCACGCTTCTACCGCAGTTTGCCTGCAAACCATTAACCTTAAGAAAACGTGTATTCTCGACAACCATTGGCGGTGTCGCCACACCGATCAATGACCAAGCAATCAGAATAAATAGCAGTCTGGCAGAGCCATCAGAATCCAGAAGTCTACAGCACCCACCGAGTGCGCGAGTGGCAGAGCAGGTGGAGCACAAGGTTTAATGATTTTCCCAAACGAGCACACGGCACGAGCGTGCTTCCTGTGACGTACACCTAAGCTAAAATGCATGGGCAACGCGCGATCTAGGAAAGGAAAACAATTCGCATGAAAAATATGCTACAGCAGAATGTCAAGCTACTGCGCGAACAGGCCAGCGGCACCAGCAAAATCACCCGCGAACAATTTGGCTTCACAAGAACTAAATAAGAAACCCAGTACCCAGCACAACTTACGCAAGCAAAAGGTATCTGACCACACCATCGGATACTCCTCCGACAGGAGACATTCTCCCCAGCATGGCAGCTGTACCGAACCCTCACACAGCCTTACATCCACCGCAGTCCATGGCGAAGGTAGCGTTTCTGGCCACCTTCGGCAAGTGAGTCACAGACACCAGTAAGTCACGTGACTCACAGGCACAGGTACGTCACGACACGACCGCAGACGGACTGACGCGGCCACTCGCCGGGGACAAGTCCGCTATCGCAGCATTTTGCCGAACGGCTTGGAAATCACTTTATCGAATGAAATCATTCGTTTCAGCTTAATGGGGAAAACGAAGCGTTTTTAAGGCCACCACATCAATATTTCGACCACACGTACTCCGCCATCTAGAAGCAACGCACGCAAAAACCCGTGTTCGAAATGTGAACGTAATCAACCGGAAAACGTTTTCCCCATACATGTGGATGACAAGATCACCGATTTCATCGCACATAGCTATTATCGCCACAATCTCCGCCCGAGCATTGAACACTGAAAAGCTCATTGTTCACCCAGAGCTGCTCTACAGGCCGCACGGTCTGCAATCCCATGCTTCAGATTACCACTTGGCAATCACAAACCAGCTTCCAATCTAATTCACACAGACAGACAGACAGACAGACAGACAGACATACAGACATACAGACAGACAGACACACACACACGTCAGCCTCAGCACTGGCAACTAGCTAGCGCACGCAGCCTCAGCCATACATTCGCCACGCAATGCTGGCAACACGGCCGGCAGCCAGATGGCAGGGGGCGCGGTCGACCACCTGGCCACGCCTTCCCGACCGGCCATCGCGCCAGCTTCCCGCGACCCGTCCGAAGCGTCAGTGTGCCGGAGAACGTCGCAGCGACTCGGACCCCGCCATTCGAGTGCACCGCGGCCAATCGTGCAGGACCGCCGTGCGAACCATCACCCGGCACGGACCATCACTGGCCGCCGTACCAGGTGTCGACAGCACGGACGGAACACGGAAGGGTAGGCTCGACGGTCAGCCGAGCCAGCTGACAGAAAATGTAGTACCGTCGTGTTCTAATGTTGACTTATTGGCTCTGAAATGCTGTTGTGTGCTTGAAAGATCCGAAACGTATCATGTTCCTTCGATAGGGGGCAATCCCGCATTAATGCCCACATTTTTAATTCCAACGGATTATACACACCTTGAACTTGCAGATAACCGCGCAGATAGCTACTTAGGTGGTGGTGGTGGTGGATTTGTGCTTTAGGGCGCATCGACTGCGTTGGTCATTTTGCGCCCATGATAGCTACTTAGGAATAGCTATTGAATGCGAAACTGATCCACGGAAATGCCCGCTTTGTTCAATCCAATGAGCTCCGTCGTAGTAAGCACATCACAATACCAAAGTCAGGTGCTTTTAGATACAAACTGCCAAATAGTTTGCATCATGACGAACCCGCAAGCTCACATTGGAGATCATCAATCATGAAGCTATTGGAAAAATACAATCCAAGCTGGAAAGTACCCCATAACAAATGCACCCACATTTTTGGGAGATAGAGTAATTTAAAACGGCTACGAATGGCGAATGAGCGTAAGTGTAAATGCTCCACAACATAACCTATTTCGCATGACAGAGCAGAGAAAGCTCATATCGTAACATTGTTAGCCCCAGCAACGATTCCAAACGAGCAAGGCTTATACGTATATAGAAAACAATGCTTGAAAATTCTGAAAATCAGCCCGTCATGTTCTGGCCAGCACTATGCAGTCGTGACGGAACAGGTGCGGTTCAACACATTCTGACGCCTCCTCCGGCCTGGGGCGACACGAGGCCGCTGGGTCGACGGAGCAGCACGAGCGCGTCTGGCCGACTAGAAGCCCTGGAACTTGAAGTTGACCTGCAGCAGGTACTGGATGTGCGCCTGCGCCACATCGTACACGATGTACTCGTTGTAGAGCAACGACGTGTTGGTCGTCTTGGAGCTGGTCGCCTTGCCGAGCGGGATCTCCACCTTGGAGTCGGTGACGTGCATCTGAATCGTCGACAGACGGCCGTCAGGCGGCGGCAACACTGACTGCACGCCAGGGATCAACATGACGCTTACACTCGCAAGAGGAAATTTAGTTCACTGAAGGGCAGCGGTAGTGATACGTTCTGACTTAAACACCATGTTTGACGCTGAAAGAAAATAAACCCATCTTCCTAAGTCGTACTTAAACATGTAATGCATCCTCTGCACAACATAAAATACCAACATGAAAGTGTGGGCGGGGGAGGGGGAAGACGAACTCACCTGACCGGGGTCTGGGTGCGTCTTTCCCAGTCCCTTAGTCGAATGCTTGCCGGTCGGCAGCTTGGTTACGTACTCGGCGCTCTTCTTTTCGTACCTGGAGACAGCGAGCACGTGTCAGGGGGCTGTCAGCGTATGACCGACCAGGCGACGGTTGAACCACCCAGCTGATAGCACACCAGTGTTTTCTGTTAACGGCGCGTGGCAACTTAAGGCAGCACTGACGGGGGGGTTGCCGGCCCCGCTCGCATCCGGTTCACTCACACGATCTCCGAGAAATACACACAGGGGAGTCCGATGTTAGCACATAGAGATGCCGTTGTGACGACAGCAACCGACGACTGGTCTGTGGACGGGCATGTCATCAGTATGCCACATCCAAGGACCCAATCAACGTAAAGCAGCGACGACATTTCGCTTTTTTCCGGGACACACAGTGCCGAGGCTCAGTGTTGGCAGAAAAAGCTACTTCAGCATCACCAAATTGTCACGATGCCCCCTGCCCATCCGAACGAAAACCTTGCGCTGTGATCGAACCAGTAAGTAACCTGTAAGTACAATGAAGCGACTTCCTTAATGTCGTCGGCTGGGTATTCCTAGCAATAAAATGGTTAATTCACCACTTGCTTCTGCTATTACCACAACCCAGTGGCTTATCCAAAAGAACGGTGGAAACAGCCTTCGAAGGCGCGTCAGCCAGCCGCATCAGCCACAGCATGACCAAATTAATATTCAGTCAGGCGTCAGACGCCGCCACCAAAAATCTTCCAATTGAACCAGACAGGATGTAAATACTGCAGTACAAAATGTTCCTTCAGGTCAGAATTTTTTCTCAGAAATCAGTAAAAGGATCCATGAGTGAAGAAAATTTGATATCCACCTATCATGGCGATGTGAAGTATGAAGATATTGCCAAATGCCATTGGAGATGTTAATAAAAAAAAACAAAAAAACATTGTACATGTCCCATTAAGTTTTGTCCTGCACTTACATTTTCTGACATCGATATAGTCACAGATGTAACACCAGGCAGCTGACTGGAGCCGAAGAGGCTGCAGTCTGGCGGCAGGACTGACCAATCGACGCCCACAGCATCACCATCGGCAACATCGGACACCCCTCATGGCTGTGGTTCTCAGACTAACGCTTCCATTGCACTTCCCAGTATATCCCACACAAGTGCCCACCCTGCCTACTGCAGCAACACCCAAGTCCGCTGCAGGGACAAATCCATTCGTCATGATGACACCCCCGTCAGCCATGATGACACCCCGTCAGCCATGATGACACGTCAATCAGCCGTGATGACACCCCCTAAGCCGTGATGACACCTCGTCAGCCATGACAACTCCGTCAATCACAGCGACGTATCCGTCAGATACAGCGACGTATCACAGTGACACAGTCAGTCACAGTGACGTATCCGTCAGTCACAGCGACGTATCCGTCAGTCACAGTGACGTATCCGTCAGTCACAGCGACGTATCCGTCAGTCACAGTGACGTATCCGTCAGTCACAGCGACGTATCCGTCAGTCACAGTGACGTATCCGTCAGTCACAGCGACGTATCCGCCAGTCACAGCGACGTATCCGCCAGTCACAGCGACGTATCCGTCAGTCACAGCGACGTATCCGTCAGTCACAGCGACGTATCCGTCAGTCACAGTGACGTATCCGTCAGTCACAGTGACGTATCCGTCAGTCACAGCGACGTATCCGTCAGCTGCAGCTACGCATCCGTCAGCTGCAGCTACGCATCCGTCAGCTGCAGTGACATACCAGCAGACAACATGACATCACAGATTGAGCAGACTCAGCGGCACCAGCAGCGGACTCACATGTTGCCCAATGCAACTTCGCAGAGCAGCAGCAGACCGCGCGGGTTGCCATGCGAGGCGAAGCAGTAGTTGGCCGACTTTGAGACCATGTCGGCGAAGTAGAGGCCCTTGCCGAACATGTAGCCGGTGGCGGGCGCCTCTGGCGGCGCGATCCGCAAACCCTGCGACATCAGGCAGGTCACCGTCCCCGTCAATGACATAGGTGAAGGCCCCATCCATACACACATATCGAGATAACTGCAGAGACGTCCGAACACACAGTGGTTAAGCATGGGTGGGGGTCCAGATAACCACAGTGGTCAGCCACAGAATATGTCAGGCCGTCCACCACAGGCTCTGTCCAGGAATAAACGGCAAGCAATCCAAAGAGGCCTGCCGAGGCGACAATACTCACACACAAAAGTTGCGCTCACCACAAGCCCCAGTGATAGCGTGGGTGCGGACACAAGGCGCGTGGCCGGCATACGCCCCATCATTGGATCTTTTCGTAAGAAACCCTTCACAGGACATACGGGTCGAGCCGTGATGAACGTCCATAGGCGTCTCGCCTGAGCCGGGGTGGCCGCCGTGTTGTGCCTGAGACAGGATACCGGCAAAGTTGGCCAGCCGGGAGCCGTGCAGTACCTGAGACAGGATGCCGGCGAATTTGGCCAGCCGGGAGCCGGGATCCGTGCCGTACCTGAGACAGGATGCCGGCGAAGTTGGCCAACCGGGAGCCGTGCCAGAGCAGCTTCTTGTTGGGCAGCTTGCTGAACGGCTTGTAGCGTGTCGCCTCGCCTTTCCGCTTCACGCAGAAGACCTGGGGGCGGACCGTGCGACCGTGACGTCCACAGCAGAACGCCCACTGCACGTGGCCAATATGGCACGGATCGCCGGTCAGCATTGGATCAAATGGTCGGCATCGGATCAAATGGACAGCCGCCGTGGACGATCCGGCGCGATTAGTTCTGCTCAGTTTTTCCGGTCAAAATATTCACCTTCAGCTAGCCGGACCATCGAAAGTCACTGAAATGCCATGAAGCCAGGGGTCGTAGTCTCATGATGAATTAGTTTAAAATCAAGATGCCAGAAATGTGCTCGGTGAATCAATCCGATGGCATCAATATACAACCCGTGGTCATAAATACACAGGTTGTCACGATTATGATGCGTCAACTGAGATATCGGTCGCTAAGGAAGCGAGATAACTCGCGCAAGCGACCTCCAGAAACTGCCGGGGGCTATAACTGTATCAGTGCGCCAGATCTAGTGAGGCACAACTGTTTTTAGACACGGGAAAATCCTACATACAATATCTGCTCAAATTCCAAATAGATGTTATCGACTGGTCGATGTGTGGTGGAGTGGCCCGGGGTGCCGTATCGACACAGCCTGGCCGGCTCAGTCACTCGCCTGCTCCAGCTCCAGCTTGTAGTTGGAGTGTGTGGAGGCGTGCGTGTTCTTCAGGTAGGTGTCCAGCAGCTTGAACTGGTCCGAGTCGCGCTCCAGCACGTCGATGTCGGCCTTCAGCTTGCGGTAGTGCACGTCCAGCGGGTCGTCCTTGTGGTCGTCCTCGGTCGACTTGAGGATGCTGAAGGCCAGCTCGATGTCCATCAGGCTGGACACCATGTCCACCTTCTCCTGCGGACCGAGACAGCTCCGTCGCCAGGTGGATGGGTGTCGTTTCTTCAATGAATGCGAGACAAAACTAGATGTCTGAGAAGCTCGACATAACGTCATCGGAAGCAGCGTGAGACAAGGCTGGAAGAGCCTTGTCCCGGATCTTCGTCGTGCAGAATAGCAGAATATCACAATCTCCCTTTTCCACTGGGAAATTAATTGCAGCCGTGTTACTGAAATTGCACAGGAAAATCAACATTGTCTTTTCTCCTTCGAAAACTAAATGGACCTGCAAACAACGAGACTACAATCGCATTGCACTTCGGTAGAACTGTCTCGACCCGTGCTTTCTTAAAGCCAAGAATCGCTCATTCCAAAAATATAACTTTGTTGGGCTATGGCAAAAATGAAGGGCACACCTGGCATCGGATTTTTGTTCCACTTATTTTTCTTAATCCCATTGCTGCTAATATCAATTGCTATTATTGCTAATCATCAACGAACAAGTTATGAACAAATGCCGAAGGCACAGAAGTACAGAATTTATGACGATAAAAGGAACATAAATTATAATCTCCGAATCTGACGCCCAGAAAGATTATACTCTCCAAATCTGAAATTCGAAGCGATAAATCCAGCCCTGACGTGGATGTCCCGCGGAGAGGGTACCATGGCTGAGCAATGTATGGTAGCTAAAAATACATGTTTCCTAGAAACGTGTGAAGTTTACGGTGCCTTGGGATGTTAATGGACAGGTGTAATATATTTTAGCTCGAAAAATCCTGATCTCGATCGCCTCAACTCGCGTTTTTGAAAACATGACTATTTGGTATTGCCATGCATGTATAGCTAAAGTCTCCAGACTTCGCTCCAGCTGACTCTTCCAAACTAGGCATCCTGGGTACACGAAGCAAAAGCCAGCGCATAGCTTGCCACCAGACTTCACGACTGACATAGCGAGAAGCACGAGTCATTGGTTGACGATCTGAGGTCATGTCAAGGGTTAAATTTGGCCACAAAATGTGAATTTTCAGCCTGTTTTGATTTTTAAAACATATAAGCAATATGTCAAAACAAATTGGTACATAAATATGCTTTTGTGTCTCGGGAGTAGCAACGAGCGCAGTGCTAAGCTTAGGTCCACATTGAAGGTACCAGGTCAGGTCAAATAAGTAACCTCAAATATCGAAATTTTAAAAATGGTCGAAGATCAGCATTTTCACTTTCTGGGTAAAAATATATGCAAATATGGTATTCAGGACCCAAAATTATCCTGTGGTACTTCAGTGTAAAAAGAGGCAACCTTAGGTCATCAAATTAATTGGTCTTCATGAGACCATGGAACTACTTCCACACAACCATCTAAAGATCAAGCAGCTGATTGCCAAATCAGGTGCCGAACCTAATCGATGATTCGATCGTGAGCACACCTCACTAATCAAATTAAATATCACATGCAGGCCAAACCAAGCTGCAAAGATGTACTCTTAAACTAGGTGGATTATGATGTAGTTTTTACAATGCATGCAGTTAAGTAGGAATCCAGGTAGACTGCCTGCCATGACAAGAGGAGTGAAGCTGAACCGGAATTATTCCGCTACCAAAAAGAGTCCGATAAGACTTTCAGCGAGGATCCAAAGCGCATTTATTAAACTTATAATTGCACGCAGGTTTCTTTCGGCACAAGTGCAATCTCGTGATCTTTTCATTGCAATGACGGAATTTTAAGTATGTCAACGGTTTCTGTCACGCATCAAAGCAATGCCAAAGATAATGAATTCACAATTTGTTGGAGGGACTCGCCAGTACGGACTCACCAGAAGTTCTGCAATGATTGCAGGAGCTGAATACAACATTGGAAGAGCACAAGCCTCCCTCCCCCTCCCCTTCGCACACAGTGAGATCGGATGCCCCACCTATGTCCCCCACTGCAGCCAGCTGTATAACCACAGCCGACGGCGTCTCAATCAGCAATGCGCCGACCCTCACACCACCACGCCGACCGCTGACGGACCGTGGCAGTGGATGCGAAACTTAGTAACGAGCTGACCTTAAACTAGTGACCCCTGGGTACCAATGCCAGCACGCGAACCGCCACGAATTGAGATATCAACGGGCAAATCAGCCTCCATCATTACATATTTCCAAAAGCACAATGGCAAAGACGTACGTGCGACGTGAAGCAAGTGTATCATGTGCTGGGAGCATGAGAACTAACATGGCACTTAACAAAGCCAATATAAATTATATGCAAAGGAATTTTCCCAGGGTGCTGGTGTTCGACGACAAACACCGATCAGGTCACAACAGTGAATATCAAACGCCCACGTGACATCGTGCCCGCAGGCGGAGCGCCCGACTCCCACCTTGATGATGTCCAGATTGTCCAGTAGAGGCGGTTTATTCATGCCGAAGTCGTGCGGGATCAGCGTGAAGAACCTGAGGACAGGCCGGTCACAACCACACTGAGCCGATTCATAGAATGTGCATGGTGTCACACGCACACCGTGGCCGACGTCACACGTAGGCTGGCCGACGTCACACGCACACCGTGGCCGACGTCACACGTACACCATGGCCGACGTCACACGCACACCGTGGCCGACGTCACACGCACACCGTGGCCGACGTCACACGCACACCGTGGCCGACGTCACACGCACACCGTGACCAACATCACGCCAAGAGTGAGGGTGACGCCACACAAACTGTAGGCGCAGCCACACAGGTTGTGGGAAGTGTGACGCATGGACCGGCGTCACATAAACTGTAGGCAGGGCCCACACAGAATGTGGGTAGTGTCACACACGGACTGTGACAGGCGTCACATAAACTGTAGGCAGGGCCCACACAGAATGTGGGTAGTGTCACACACGGACTGTGACAGGCGTCACATAAACTGTAGGCAGGGTCTGCACAGACTGTGGGTAGTGTCACACATTGACTGTGGCCGGCGTCACCCAAACTGTAGACAGGGTTCACACAGACTGAGTATTGCCACACATTGACTGTGACCGGCGTCACACAAACTGTAGGCAGGGCCCACACAGACTGTGGGTAGTGTCACACACGGACTGTGACCGGCGTCACATAAACTGTAGGCAGGGCCCACACAGACTGTGGGTAGTGTCACACACGGACTGTGACCGGCGTCACATAAACTGTAGGCAGGGCCCGCGGACTGTGGGTAGTGTCACACACGGACTGTGACCGGCGTCACATAAACTGTAGGCAGGGTCTGCACAGACTGTGGGTAGTGTCACACATTGACTGTGACCGGCGTCACCCAAACTGTAGACAGGGTTCACACAGACTGAGTATTGCCACACATTTGACTGTGACCGGCGTCACATAAACTGTAGGCAGGGCCCGCGGACTGTGGGTAGTGTCACACACGGACTGTGACCGGCGTCACACAAAGTGTAGGCAGGGCCCACACAGACTGTGGGTAGTGTCGCACACGGACTGTGACTGGCGTCACATAAACTGTAGACAGGGCCCGCGGACTGTGGGTAGTGTCACACACGGACTGTGACCGGCGTCACATAAACTGTAGGCAGGGTCTGCACAGACTGTGGGTAGTGTCACACATTGACTGTGACCGGCGTCACCCAAACTGTAGACAGGGTTCACACAGACTGAGTATTGCCACACATTGACTGTGACCGGCGTCACATAAACTGTAGGCAGGGCCCGCACAGACTGTGGGTAGTGTCACACATTGACTGTGGCCGGCGTCACACAAACTGAAGGCAGTCTGTGACACTACCCACATACTGTGTGTGGGTAGCAGCGTTGGAAAAATGGTCATTTTTTGGACACTTGCCTGTCCAAAGAATTATACACTCCCAAAAAAAAATTCACTCCTTACATTGCCAAATATCAGATGTACAACTAATGCATAACAAGCAATCCCAGCTAGTTCTGCCGCCAATTAATGGTGATAATTGTGAACATTGTCTGAGTAACATGTTCTCTGTTCATATATGTTCAGCATATTCATGTGAGCAGCATGCACCATGGGCTATATGGTGACCTATGGCTATCGGTGAGAATGAGATCCACTGTAGTTCTAGTAATCATCTTGCATAACCATTTGGGCCCTTGACACAACTTGGCCACATCATTTGGAATAATGTACATTTGTTATTTCAGGTCATCATCGGAGCTGCAGAAACATTCAGAGAGAATGCAAGGAGCAGAACAGAAGATAAGATGCCCATGAGATTTGAAGAATGCCATCCTACCAGCATACAGAATGAAAGCCAAAGTTGTGATTCCCATGCAGCCTGAACAACATTGAATATGTTTAATAAAATTGTGCAAGTTATGTGTGTACAATGTCATTGTCATGTCTGGTACAAGTGAATGAATAAACATCTATGCCTTAATTTGTACATTTTCCATTCATGAAAAATGCCCTGATCAAAAGAAAAGTGCTCAGAAAAATAAAAGGCCAGAACCAGAAAGCAAACTACAGTAGTCCATACACAAATGTGATTAGAGGCATGAAGGGAATACATTTCTTAATACCTTGGCAGGTGCAAGTTGTGCTTGACCACTGCATACTTTAAAAAAAAAGTGGGAGGGCAAAACAACATGGCACCTACTCAGTGTGGGATATAGACCGAAAAGTGATCATTTTCAGAGAAACTGAGTGGTCGCATCGCCTTAGTCACATTAAAATACATCATATTCCACAAATTCGCAGGATCAAATAAAAATAAAAACAATCCATGAATCAAAAATCAAAATGATGAAATAAAATCAACAAGAATATAAAATAAAAGGTACAAGTAGTGCCTACCTAGGCAGGTACCTACCTAGACCCCTGCAATATATCCATACACCCGATATAGGTATAAGTGAATGAATAAACATCTATGCCTTAATTTGTACATTTTCCATTCATGAAAAATGCCCTGACCAGAAGAAAAGTGCTCAGAAGAATAAAAGGCCAGAACCAGAAAGCAAACTAGAGTAGTCCATACACAAATGTGATTAGAGGCATGCAGGGAATACATTTTTTAAGACCTTGGCAGGTGCAAGTTGTGCTTAACCACTGCATACTTTAAAAAAAAGTGGGAGGGCAAAACAACATGGTACCTACTCAGTGTGGGATATAGACCGAAAAGTGATCATTTTCAGAGAAACTGAGTGGTCGCATCGCCTTAATCACATTAAAATACATCATATTCCACAAATTCGCAGGATCAAATAAAAATAACAACAATCCATGAATCAAAATCAAAATGATGAAATAAAATCAACAAGAATATAAAATAAAAGGTACAAGTAGTACCTACCTAGACCCCTGCAATATATCCGTACACCCGATATATGTATTGCACGGCATTATCATAGCTAAGGCATCATGCTTTGATCATGATTGATCCTTGCAAACCAACGGCAATGAGAGGCATTCAATTTCAACAACTCAATCGAGCCTAATTGCTTACGTCTGCCGACACCACACCACAGCAGTTAGTACCCTCACTTCCTTCCTCCCGGCCCATTAATTATCCAAATACCTAATCACAACACGAAAGCACCGCACAAATTACATTCACCACAAGATTCCCATCTCTGGGCTTCCAAACTCAAAACACGAAGTAACCCCTTCTCAAATGAAGGACGGCTCCATGCGTCTCACGGCTACTAAAGGGAAACTACCACTGCCCGAGTCGTCTGATAAATTTACAAGCTCTTGGACGGGGGAGAATCAGGGCTCTGCAGCTGCCACTCTTTCGGGAGCTACTTAAACCGCTGCGAAAAAAGACAATAAACACTCTAATTTTTAATGATTTCTGAAAGATTGGGATGTGCTACATTAACTGACGAAGGAGAAAAGGTTTATTTCTGAAGTTTGAAGCAATCTTATCCCATATACACAAAAGATATCAACTTCAATGTACGCATGAAAATTGGCCACAACTGTCCAAAACGTTCTCCAAACCTGCTAGGACTTTGTGACAAAATAGGCACCCAAACAACCAGAAATTTCAGTGTCTTTTGTTTTCACGGCATGCGTTGGTTCGGAACACCACGTATATGTGACACAAGTACTGTTTATGCCACTCGGACACGGAGAATCTCCAAGACCGCCCCCCAAAAAAATTGACTTTGTGAACTTACTCCGATTAGCCTACATATACTTTTTTCTCAATGTGAATTCAGAATAAATATTATTTCTCTAATTTTTTCCGGGATTGGTTTTATCACATTTCAATTTTGAGCCTTTTTGTAGGTCATAATTCCCCATTATATTTTGTGTACGTCATAGTGTGGTTTGCTAATTGGGCCATAATTTCCGCTGCCCTCTCTGCCCCTCATCGTGTTATTTCCGCCGTGTGCGGTCTCTTCTGTGTCTCGTGCTCGTGAGGTGAGGTCGTGTCGGATTGATCTCGCTATTTTTTTTGTCTGGTTGCGAATTGAAAGAAAAGCGGTTGCTACTGATGTGACAGTTCGGGTAGTGGCCGTATTGTGTTCCCTGTTAGCGTTGTAAATTCCAGTTATTCTCGTTAGTCTGGAGTTGCGAAGAGATGGTAGTGTAGCTCTTTGTTCTCTCCCAGGGCAAGCTCTTTGTTGTCAATCGTGACATGGTGAACGCAATGCAAATGACCTGGACAGGTTAGTGGTGGTTTCTATTACCACATGCCTTGTCACATGGGTTGATAACTTGATACTCCAATGGCATAGACGTTTAAGACCCATTTTTTTTTTTTAAATTGTAAGCCTCGCTTGATCGTCATGCAAAGAGAGCGTAATAATTTTGTAAGCCACTGTAGCACAGCAGAAGCTGTGTAGGATTGGAGGCGAATATGAAAAAATGATGGCCCCGACGAACAATTTCAGGACTTCAATAACCAGCAAAAAAAACAAGAAATCGAATGTGTTTGGATATCCCATTTCCCCTGCCAGTAAATGTTGACCTGGGTAAAATTGGACTAACTTTTTGAATACATTTTAATACAGGGTTTTTATGGGCGCTGTATAACCAATGCAGTTGATGTGCCCTAAAACCCAAATAACTAACTAACTAATACAGGGTTTTAACAAAAATGATGATTAGACAACTAATTTTCTCTGCAAATGATTACGTTTGAGTTGGCAAACAAATACCTGATCATAATCTTCACTGCAATATAGCACATGTATAACTATCCATACCTGGTGTCAGACATGTTTAAAAAAATAAACACTTCATGCACTCAATTTAATACTCCAACATCAAAATCCTAATGTTTCTGCTTTAATTGGACATTCATTTCCAAGAATGAATACTTGCAACCTGATGTGTCTGCAGCCAAGGCTGGAAGTTCCTTGTGATGCTGTATTATTTTATTTTGCATATATTATATTAATTATTTTATGCATATATTATTTGTGTTAGACTTGATAAAGAAGAATTCAACACTTCATGCAATCAATTTAATAATCTCCATCTAACTTACAGAACTTAACTTCACCTCCTGTTTCTGGCTTAATTTGACATTTATTTCCGAGAACCACATGCGTCCTCGGCCAAGACCGGAAGGTCCTTGCGATGCTGTATTTTTTTTAATTTGCTGATGGCCGAAAAATTATTTTGGATGATTCTGGTTGTCCTGTTAGGTTAGATTATAATATGACATAAAATATTTTATATCATGCTACGTTCTCTGCCATTCTTACACTGCATATACTGGAGAATCACCACATCCTTGGAAGTTTAGTAGATATTATAACTAAACTTACCTATGCAGATATATACAATGTGACCGGAAATGAGGACATGCAAGTTATGGGTGCTGTATAACCAATGCAGTTGATGTGCCATAAAACCCGAATAACCGACAGGACGTGAAAGCAGTACACGGCCTACTTATGGTGAAGACTTCAAAAATTACATATGAATAGATACATAATATGAAAATAACCTAACCTAGACTAAGATAACAGTGTAATATATAAAGTATATTATATGGTAATATATAACCAAACCTAACTGGGAAACTAGAATTGTCCAAAGCAAATTGTTGGGCCATGACAAGCATATGAAAAATAAAATAATACATCATTGCAAGGAACTTCCTGCATTGGCTGCGGATTGCAAGTATTCATTCTCGGAAATCAATGTTTAATTAAGGCAGAAACATACGGTCTTCGATGTCGGTATTAAATTGAGTGTATGAAGTGTTCAACTTCTTTATCACGTCTGACACACCGGGTACAGATAATAATACACAATGTGCTATATGTGCAGCATGAAGATAATGATCATGTATTTGTTTGCCAACTGAAAAGTAATCATTTGCAGAAAAATGAGTGTTTGCATCTTATTTTTACATTAAGATTCCATGCATTTCTTTTTACAAATTGAAGGAGAATTGAAATTGAAATTGAAACACATTTTACCTAGATTGTAATATATACTTTATTTTGCATATATAATTACATATGAATAGATAAATAATTTTTTCTTTTACAGAATGACCTAACCTAGACTAAGAACCTAGCATAATATATAAAATATATTATGATTCATAGTATAATTGGACCTAACCAGAATACCAGAATCATCCAAAACAAATTTTTTGTCCATGACATCGCAGGAAAAGTAAAATAATACACCATAGCAAAGAACTTCCTGCCTTGGCTGTGGATGAGCTTTACCAGATCTTGGAAAGGTGCAGATGACCTGACGGTGGAGCCGAGTGGTGCTGGGATTCCAAATTAAGACATTTGTGGCTTAATCAGCCAGTCCTCCAGGCGGACACTACATATACACTACAGGAGCGTTTGAGTGGTGTTCGTGAGTGAGTGCCTTCTTGCATATGGATAGTAGGTTGGAATTGTGCACTCCCTTTCACCTGTCACTACGATTTGGGGAAAACCGTGTACTATTTCAATGCGTGTAAAAATGAGCCGTGGTATATAACTTCATGTTATTTATTCAATATCGGCAAATTTATGCACTCTTGTTTATGGAAATTTATACACTATTATATGGCTTCTCGATGTCATACATTCCGATATTTTACCGAACCCAATAATTATACACTCTCAGTCCAAGACCCAGAAGTGAAAATCCAACACTGGTGGGTAGTGTCACACATTGACTGTGACCGGCGTCACATACACTGTAGGCAGTCTGTGACACTACCCACCGACTGTGTGTGGGTAGTGTCACACACGGACTGTGACCGACGCCACACCACCTGACAACAGGGAGCGAGCGCAAATCCACCATACACAGCTTCGAATGTGGGCTTATCGGAGCAGGGTCCCAAAGCGACCCAGGCACCTGAAGCGACATTAAACCACCTTGCGACGACACGCCAATCGTAACGGATGTACAGAGCATTCCTACACCGGAATATTCGTCCGCCGACGTACTCGAATCACACCACAACACAATGGCCACGACGGCCACACTGATGCCACGCAAGGGCCGGCCGAGTTCACCTGTTGGAGCAGTCGAGCAGCCGCGCCGACCTGCCCTTGTCGTCGCCGGTCGCGTCCACCAGCGCCTGCGCCTCCGTCAGGATGGTGAACGCCTTCTGCATCTGCTTCTTGCTCAGCTTGCCGAGCGGCATCTTCTCCAGATCAATGTCGAACTCCACCATGGCCTTCTTCATGTTCTGCACGTCGAAGATGGTGCACAGCAGGTCCTGGACGTCCTTGTGCAGTTTGGATTTTGAGCCGGCGCTGGTCAGCTTCTGCAGCGCCTCTTCCGACTGCAAAGTGGGTCGGGTACATTATCCGAGGTGCACCCAGGACGTTGTGTCAGTACCTGGCGGCGATGGTGACTGCTGATGCACTCCTTAAGGAGCCACATCAGCAGGCAAGGCACGCATCCCGTTGTCAGTACCTTTGATTGATTATTTGGATTTAAGGGCGCGCCGACTACAGGGTCATTTGGCGCCCATCCATTGTCAGTACCCGGCGGCGATGGTGACTGCCGATGCACTCCCTGAGGAGCCGCATCAGCAGGCAGGGCACCACGGCGCACCCTTGGTCGCCGTGGCTTTACACAGTTGACGCGCCAAGTTATGGGCGACATAGCAAAGGCAAAAAAAGACAACATAGAGGTTCGTGTGTTTTAAAGTTTAACCGACGAGTGAACTGCCCATTGTGTAGACAAGAGGCGGTTAACTAGTCGGTTAGCTTATGCTATCGGGAAGAATCATCATCAGCCACAGGCTGATATTTGCAGTGAACTATGCCAAGTGGTGGCGCGCTAGGAAACCCACGAAGCGGGAGTTCAGTTGGACATAGTCCACAGTTACATCCGTAGACCGTGCCGGACTGTCGATCTATTTTAAACTGCTGGATCCAAGAAAAAGCAACTGCGGTTCGTCCGACGCAGCCACCCGAGCATTATATATGATCCAAGAAGAGCCAAGCAGCGATTGAAGCGGGCTGCCACGCGAACACCAAGCCGTACCTTTCAACTCAATCCACCCGACAATGGCACCATTATCCTGCCGTTCGTCTGCTCACCTCGCCATAGTCGAGGTCTTGCGGGTAGAAGCGGCCGGCGACCTTGGCGAAGTCGTGCCGCTGGTCCCACTGGTTGCCCGTCTTCTCCTCGTACAGACGCTTGAACTCCCGCACCGCGTCGTGTATGGAGGAGAACTCTTCCAGTTTGGTGCCGCCCACATTGGTACCCAGCCGTCCCCACGCGCGGAACACCCACATCCTGAAGCGCAAGAGCAATAGCACGCGATGTCACCACCTCCGGCTGGAATGATCACTTGGCAACCGGTCAGGCAACGTCGTGCCGCATGCACCGAGCGGCCGTGTCCGGCTGTGTGAGTGCGTCCAACTCTCGGTTGAAATTCTGGTACGGAACTGAAATTTCCCGATCGGCATTCAACATGATCTGATTGGTACTGTATGTATGCAGGCTATGCAAAGCTGGAATGTCAAATGATTATGTGGTCACAGTTATATATGCACGGGAACACGAATCGAGGTAGAGTACCTAGACAAGAGGCATGGTGTTAGACCTGAATTATTCCATGATTAAGAGGATAATGATAAGGTATTCAACGAATATTTCAATTATACTACTTACTACTATATGCAACTTTCTTTGCATATATGTACAACAATCTCAAGCATTCCTTATCAAATTGCGGTGAATGGCGTGCTTTTACTTAAAAGGCACCGGATCCCTACCAGGGTCGGAATATAAAATAAGCAATCATATGCATTAATATACACGAACTTACTCATTTTCGAGAATCCGACATGTATCCCAGGAAACTGGGGAATACGTGCCGTGTCGAGGAAGCGTGCGCATTTTTTTCATGTGCTGCATCTAGAGACAAATTGTTAAGTGTAATTCTGTAAATCGCCAGACGCAGCTTACAATGGCATATTTTTCGATTAGTTGCAATTTAAAAATTAAGTTATGGTGTACTTCTGACCAATACTTTCCCAATTCGATTAATGATATTCACCTACACTCTGCAAAGGTCTCTTCTTGGAATATGTTCGCCCCCACCACCTGACTTCTCTCCCGTCTACCATCGCAGTTTACCGTAACCCCTGCCTTTCCTCCCTTTTATGTCCCCACCATTTCCCTAACCCTAGCCTTTCCTTTGTGCCATGTCTCCACCATTTACCCTACCCTAGCCCTTCCTTTGTACTAAGTCCTCACCATTTACCTTACCCTAGCATTTCCCTCGAACCATGCCCGCAACATTCAACTCACCCTCCCCTTTCCTTCGTACTATGTCCTCATCTTAACCCAGCCTTTCCGGCATCCCGTTTAACTATCTACTAACTCATCCGTAGTCTTCCTCTCACCTTCCGTCATCGCCATCTACCGCAACCCCAGCCCTTCCTCCGCCCCCTACCACTACCGCATGCTAAACCCTCCGTGGATCGCCTGCCCTCATCATCTACCTCGTTCGCAGTTCTTCCCTGCCATCACACTATTCTAAGCGAGTCGTCCATCCATTGCCATCACCCTACATTAAGCGAGCCGTCCATCCATTGCCATCACCCTACATTAAGCGAGCCGTCCATCCATTGCCATCACCTACTAGTCCGTCTGCTTACACTATCTCGGCGCGCGCGCCTGCACTCACTTGCTGCCGAAGTCGCTCTGCAGCACCTGCAGGCGGTAGAAGGCGTTGCGGCCGCTGGCCGCGTCCACCTGGCTGAGCACCTGGTGGAAGCGGTCCTTGCCCTTCTGGTACACGTGCGCACTGTCCTCCAGACCAGACTCGGGGTCAACTGCGCCGCCGTCCTTCACGCGCACGCGCTGCTTGCCCGACTGCGACTTCTTGTCGAACATGCCTGGTGGGGAGGCGACGGCCACGGTCCGGGTAAGCACAGCGTGCAGCGTAGCGAATGGGCGAGCGAGGCATGGGCGAGCGGGGCATGGGCGCAGAGTCTGAGGAGCATATATCCGGGCATGGGCGCAGAGTCTGAGGAGCATATCTCCGGGCACGGTGCAGCGAAAAGGGTCCGAGCTGACCGTGGTCTGGGCGCAGGGTCTGAGGTTTCCGGGCATGGTCTGGCGAAAAGGGTTCAAGGAAAACGGGGTCTGGGTCTGAATTTAAATGAATAGGGTCTGTGTAAATGGGGGCACCCATACTACATATATAAGGGCGTGTTAATGCTGCATATAAAATATACATAGTCGGCTTTCCCTCGGTGAATGTGCACCATGGGATATAAGGGAGACACACTGTGACCTACTGAGCAAGATTCGCTAAGCTGTGTGAAAATGTTCTTGTTTCTACGGATAATACCTGAAACGTACAATACTTGTTTTCTTTGCAAAATTAAAGCAACTGAGATTTCAAGACATTCAATTATTCAGGATGTCAATATTCAACATCATTGAGGATGTGTATGAGCCTATGAGATTACAATGAGTTCCTGAGTAGCTGAGTAAATAATTATTTTGCGCGAAATTGGAATGAAACGTACATGTCATGATTAATGCACATATCAATTGACCTACTGAACTGCACAACCTTGAGTTGCATGCAATCACATATTTGCACACAAGCAGGAGTCAGATACGCACAACGAAGACACGCGGTGACTTGCTGAGCAGTTGGTACACAAGCAACAATACCAGCACATCACACAAGGCCCCCTTTTTACTAGATATGTAGCATTGCAAAATTATGCAGAAGAAATAGTGCACAATGCATTCCAAAATAAGGATGCTGACTTTATAGGCAGTTGAAGGTAAAAACACGGATGTTGCGGCAGAAGAGGCGTCCAGAAGTGAAAGACCCACAAGACGGGAGACAAGGTCCCTGGTAGAGGAGTAGAAGCCCCAGGACACAAGAGAAGGCAAACAGGACTTTCAAGGATATCATCAGAATGGAAGAGGAGGCCTCCAAGATGTGACAGGAAATTTGGAAGAGACCCCAGGACGCCAGAGACCCAATGACGGGTGATGAGGCTCCCAAGGAATGAACAGACCCATAAGATGGGACAGGATGCCTAATTTGGAAGACGAGGTCACCAGGACAGAAAATGAGGCCCTCAGGATACAAGAGGAGGCCCAGGACGCAAAAGGCCCTCATGATAGAGAAGGTTTCAATACGAAGAGACCGATAGGAGAGGAGAGAAGACTCCTGGGATGCAAAGAGAAGTCTCCGAAACGGGTAACGAGGAACCCAAGACAGGTCTACGAGGACCCCAAGGCAGGTCCCAGGAAATGAGCCCGCCATGAGACGGGACAGGAAGTCAGAAAGATGGAGGAAGTCCGCAGAGCGCAAGTGGAGGCTCTCTAAAACTTCTGGCAGCAGACAGCGAAAATGAGCAATAGGGAAATCCCCCTTACACGATGTTTGTTCCACATGTCAAACGTATAAATATTATCGTATTCCTGCCATATTAATTCACAACGACGTTTTAAATGTGACATGACCTAATCTATAAATATGCTCATATTATGGCCCTGTTTTTCCAGCTACATTTCTGACTCGTGGTGAGCTCGTGTTGACCCCGTAACTGCACTCCAGCCTATGCTGTCTGACTGCAGCTCATTGGAAGGTCTGCTAATGTCTGGCAGGCAGTGGCCGACCGTCCATAGCTCTGGACAGTTGGTGTATGAGCTGCCAATGCGCTTCAGTAGAACTTCGCCATATGGACACCAGCCTTCCTCGCCATGAAGTCTTACTATTGACTGAGATTGCGAAACGTCGGAGGACATATTGTTCTGAAACTTCGCAAAAATTAAAATTTAGAAACTCTGAACTGTGTGAAGACAGTAGAACTTGTTATCAGGGGTATCGATTTATGAACCACGGTCAGGTGGGCATACAAGCTCATTTAAGCTAAATGGTGGCTGAATAACAACATTGGAAGACGTTTTGCTTGTGGTACTGCTGTATAAATGTTGAGCGCGAGCTGAGGCGGGTGCGTTCTGATTTTCCGACTAAACTTCACTGAACATCGAAGGAGCACATGCCCCTGAAAAGTACGCAACAAGATGCCCGTACTTCACAAGCAGAGGAAAGAGGCTATCAGGGTTAAGAACAACAACCTTGGGTTCTTTAGGACGCATTCTACTGCCCGGTCACAGAGCTACCTCCCACGCCGATTGGTAGCGAGTGGGCTCGGTAATCCAGCCAGTCGTGGAATTCGAATCCACCATCAAGAGACGAATGCCCAACTGAGCTACCGCGACCCATGCTATCAAAGTTTCAAAAGCATGAAGATCGGGCCGGGCCGGGTCGGGTCGGGTCGGGCCAGGTTGAGTCAGTCGCATGAACCGTGTTTGACCATACACAAGAGCAGGCTTATTCAGGCTGCGAAAGCCTAGAACACAAATTACATGCACGTTTCAGTTGGCGATCATATCAGTATGCACCTTTTGATGACCCCGACTTGACGATCACCTCTTCCTTGTTGCCCAAGCGTTCATCCACCTGCAACGAAACAGGGATCAGGCAGCTATTCAGCAGCCAGTTGGACACACTGGGATACAAACATGACGATAGTCCCCTTGCCTTCAGGAACTGAGATAGCCTAGACTCTAGGAGTAGGAGTAGGACTTTAGACTTCGACTTAGACTCCAGACTTCGTCTCTCCAAGGAAAGGTTTGGTTCAGGCCTCACATGAGAGATTGACAACACTAACAAGACCATGCCAATCGAGCATCGTAAATTCCCCATAACCAGGACAACATGTCCCCAAAGTCTGTCCGTCTGACATTTAATTCGAAATTGGAGAGCATCCCCAAACAACTCTCATATCACAAGGACACCAATCACGATGAAACACAACGAACATCAAAAGGCGTCGGGGTCTTCAGTGAGCTCTTGCCGACCTCGTAGCTCTACTCCAGCCTGTGCTATCTGACTGCAGCTCATCTGAAGGTCTGCTAATGTCTGGCAGGCCGTAGCCGACTGTCTATAGCTGTGGAGTTGGTGTATGAGCTGTCAATTCGTTTCAGTTGAACTTCACCTTATGGATCCCAGGGGGCAGTTGCAGGGTAATCAATGATAAGCTTTAGGCTTTTCGAATGGGTGTATTTCACAGCTCTGGCGCAATATATAAATGCCACGTTTGTAACTAGATTCGCCCGTTAGCTTGACAAGCTCATCAAAACATGCTAATCCTCGCAATGTGGAACAAATTTCTACCCCGCGCAGTTCGGTGGTCATTTTAACCCTCCCCAAACTTTTACTTAAGCAAGACAGAGATGTTGTAGATCGCATGATGTAGCTTAATCCTTGAACTTTCGAAGTCACTCGACATAGTTTTTTTTCTATCTCTTTTGGTTGATCTTCCAAGTTGGATCAGACAAGTCAATGTCGGGGTGCAGTTGGTCACCCATATTCGCCGTAATTTTCGGGCCCTGGTCGAAAAAAAACAAAGACGGCGTCGTGCTTCAATATTGATGCATGCAAATTGAAGGCATAATACAACGCAGATGACGCGTGCGAAGGTTAACGTCGCCGATTTCGTCACAATCAAATATATGCAAATGCGGTGAATTGTTGAAGATGACTATTTTTGAAACATGGCGCTTCGGAAAAGGTAATGAGGGGCACCAAAGCAAAGAAGAAATATCATGCACCCTTTTTGAGAGTAATTAAATATAAATGTTTTAATCGGGGGAAGGGCACATGCCCCTCCTGCAGTACAATTATCCGTATCGAATTGAAGAACTCTACTCACATCAGAAATAAAATCGGTGTGCAAAATTACCCTGGTTTAGCAATTTTTCTTCGACGTAGACCGTGTTTTATATACGGTGTATTTCTGCACCATGGTCCATGCGTCAATAGTAAGTAACATTCCACTTCACCCCGCTCATGTTTATACAACAAACCTCAGGTCACCACCACAAGTTGTCAGGTAGTGGTTGAGATTTGAGGGAGGGTTGGGCAGAATACGTCCAAAGCATCCGACTCTGCGCCCGTGTCGACTCCGTATCTGTACTCCAGCCTGTGCTGCCGGCTCTGGAGCTCATCTTAAAGTCTGCTGATGTCCGGCGGTCAGTGGCCGACTGTCCGTGACTCTGGACAGCCGGTGTATGTGCCGCCAACCAACTCACATTCCAGCACAACACAGTCAACCAAGCCAGCTTTTGATGCAGCTTTTCATGGAAGCTCATAACCACAGGCCAGCTTACCAAAGTTCACCAATGCGATGAGCGCATGGTGACAGCAGGATGGGGATAAGGATAGACGAAGGGTCACTGCATGATTATGTTGTATGGATCGTAAAAAAGACATTGCCCCTACCAGCAAGTATTTCTATCTTTAATCATGCTTGCACGTGAATCATGCATTGTGACGACCAGCGCCCACTTATAGGGAACGATCCTTTTCTGGAACATGTAGAGCAACTGGGAAGATTAACTTTGAGTTCATGGGACCTCAATTCAAAATGGAGCCTGAACAAGCAGATGCCCTTGTGTTTTTTCTGACTCCATTTCGAATTGTGTTATCATGAGCATAGGGTTACTTTCCCTGTTTACTCTATATCTACTTAGCATGTTCACTACCAACTATGTGCTAAAACAACTAAAAAAAACAACGAGTCGAGATGTCCACCGGGCGGCGTCTTACCTTGCCGCCCCAGTCGGCCATGTTGCCCTTCTCTATCGTCTGGAACACGCCGCCCGCCTTGAACTTGTCCACCAACTCTGGCGGGATCACGTGCACACCGTGCTTCATGGCCGCCTTTATGTGCTTGTGACCGTTGTCCAGGGTCTCTGTGGGCCACACGGGATCGCCCGGGTCAGCACTGCCATGCAACACCAAAAAGGCGGCACCAGTGTGCGCTCATCCATTCCCAGTACGGTATCAGATGTAAAAGAAAGCCCATACTTTTGCTATCAGGGGTTTAACTTGTTGGTTGACTGGTTGGATAGTTGCTATCACGAATGCAACAAATTAACCAACAAATAGCATTAGTCAAAATGAGTCCCCGCTATATACCTCTATATTTAACATGTTCCAACGACCTTTGAATCGTTTTTTTAAATATCGCGGTATGAAGTTCCGTACAAGTTTAAACGAAGTAACGTGTTCGTTCCTCATGGAAAGTGGGGATGTCATCAGCACGCGCCAAACTGTCAAAGGTGCACGACATCGAGGACAGCGTGGCCCCGCCTCCCTTCTCAAAAGGTAGCCATTGTGGCGGCTGTGTGCCCTATACGCAAGCGCGCCAACGTCACCCCTCTCCCAGACATTCCCAGCAATGACGGTCATGGCGGGAACAAACTGATGCTCTAAAGTCAGGGAGAAAAGCATGGTCTCGCCGACGGCTCAGTTGGTTAGATCGTCGCCCTGCAATGAGCTGCCCTGTCCTGGCAGGACTGGGGACTGGGTTCGAATCGCTACACGCCCTCACTATCGATGGGCGCGCCCGGCTTGGAGGGTTAACTGGTGTCTGGCCCGATAGTTAGCTAGTCATTGTGGTTTAGGTGCGCATCGACTGCATAGGTCATATAGCGCCCAGTCTGGCCCGATAAAGCCGGGCCCGGGCAACGGGGCAGGCGAGTCACTCCACTGGCCGCTCATAGGTACATTCTGGTGTTGAGCTTGTATTCTCAGATCAGTTGGTGGAGTCATAATACACGGAACAAACTCTGCTTGATACACGACCTTGCTTAACAAACCCACCATACCAAACATTCTAAAAAAATATATTTAAGAAAAGCCCCGAAAGTGCTGTATCACTCACATGCATATTCAATCCAAATTTGGCCATGCCACTGATTTTCTACGTTTGTTGACCGAGATGAAATTACCTTACAAACTGATTGATGTGTTCTGCTTGGTGATGGTCATTTCCAAATAGACAATGCCGGAGAACCGTCCAGCTATACTTCAGGTAGTGTTGGTTTGGAAGATACCTTTCCACATTCGTTTAACAACAAACGCAAGTCATCTTATCTATTCACAATTTTAGCGAAAAAACTGCCGAGATTCCAGAACCTCGCGACCCCACCAAATTCACACTCTGAATTAGGTCGAGCTGCAACGATGACACCAACGCATGGAGTGCCCATCAGACCAGACGTGCCCACCCCCTCGTCGACGGGTGCCCACTTCTGGTGGATGACAATTACCCACCTCTGGCACATATGACGGCCGCCGTGGCCGCCGTCACCGACTTGCCCAGCTTGCCGCCCATCCGCAGAACACGCGTGGTGACGTCATCACCGACGTCGCCGGCCACCACGAACGTCAGCTTGGTGAGAGGGGTGGCGTTGGCTTTCTGCTCCCTGTACGCACGAAGCATTATGCATGCATGAGTGACACAGCCGCCGCTTTGACGGACGACGTCCCGGGCGAGTGACCGGCCGCGTTTCGTGACTGGCGCATGTATCCCAGCGGCGGTGACGACCGGCCGGCTAAACGTTAACGTGACCAAGGACGCCAGCTCAAACACGTCAGACAGCTGCGCAAAAAGCAGCAGTGCACGTGCTCACGGCACTCTCAGTGGTTGCGCCGGCAGCTGGACATACTGGGTACAGCCACCGGCCACAGCGCACAGCCGGCGCCGCACCAACTCACACCGTCTGCTGCTTGACGACTGCCGTGGTCTGGCCGAGGTCGGCCAGCACGCGAGCGCTCAGCTTGCATTTGTACTTCCTCCTGCCAACGACGGCACGGGTCAGACACATTACAGACGTCGCAAGATCACGCTGCCCCCGTAAAGTAATCCCTGCGGCTGACTTGGTGCAGTGTCGACACGGATGTCGTGATTCAAATACGCCAGTGTGCCACTCTCATTCCCCTTCCAGCAGCGTTAAAATAATGATTCCTCGTTAGGTATGAGATGTCGAAACGAGTACAGCAGGATGTTGAAATTGCCATGGAAATAATGCTGTTTAAAATAATTCGTCCTTAAAACCCAGTTTTAGATAATTGCGTGCATATACCTAACAATTTTGCGCGTTTTGAGAGGTATCTAATTTTGGGATAGTGATATCAACGACAAAGATACAAATACCTATGCTATAAACTGGCATTGTATAACATAACACATCATAGGTAATCCCTTTACCTGGAATTGCACCACGGGATGTTCGTTACCACGATCCCCGATCCGTTATTGTGCGCATAAGCATGATACTTGTAAACGAGGTACTGATCACACAAGCAAGCACAAAGAAGCACGATGTCAATACTTCGTCGGGAAGGAAGTGGATTAAGTGTTCAGTAAGTGGTATATTCCACCCAATTTCACGAACACTTTATCACTGCTTCCCAGGCATGTGTATGGGTTTATGAAAAGAATTCGGGTGTGGGGTGGAGGGCAAGCGTTTGATTAGTCCAGGTGACAAAATCGTTGAACAGTCTTGCCAATAACACTACGGTACCGTGGTACCATGAACAGCATACGTAACACCATAGTGTCCAGCTAAATATCAAAATGTGAGTGAGATGATGACATGGAGCCTCCGCTCAATGCCATATCATTAACACCCATTTCCAATATCAATAATAACGTATTCGGCGGCATCACATACTATTTCATGCACAAAACCAAACGAATACATTCCAATAGCACCACAGCCAGACGGTAACAAAGTAACATGCAGAATGTCATTATTAATCCCAGGAGTGCTTCATGCAGCGTTTGTCTCAGTTGTGTGCTAATCAGGTGACCGCCGCGGCAGGTCAGACGCCGTAGCCAGACATGGCACATCTAGACAACATCATGGCACCCGACTGGCGGCGCGCGCGTGCGATACTCACAGGAACGGGTACTCGTCGACGATCTCTTCCGGGACGGTGAAGAGGCGGCGCCGCGGCTGCTTCTCCACGTTGGTGCACTTGGTCCACTCGGTGAGGTCGCCCAGACACTGGTAGCCCAGTCCACTCCTGCCGAAACCATCAAAGCCATGCAGTCAGACGACATAAACGGCTCGATTTGCACACACGTGCTGGTAGAGATTGCCTATCACGTTCATTCGATAAATTTACCGGCAAAGGTATCAATTCGCTTTGTTCTTTATTGTTCGGCATTCACTATATACCTATTGGTGCTCATTTCCTGCGACGTCATTCCACCGACAGCATGGAACATAGAACACCCAAAGCTGAGGTTACTCTCCTTAGCGCAGCTGTTTCCTCATTAACGTAGTGATGTAGTTCTTATCGCAATCTGACACAGCACGCGTCCTTGCACACCTGGCCGAATATTATACGAAATCCATCACCTCTCATAACTATTACCTGCACAATCATAATTGATAAACAATTTTTGTTTCCAGTGAAAGATGGAAGAAAATCGGCAAAGACTGGAGACAATAACCTTTTACTTACAACACTCAAAACGATCATTTTGAATCTACGCAACTCGGCTAAATGGTGATGTCAACTATACATGCTATTTGCCGATATGCTTCTTTTTCCAATAAGAAGTGCTAAAAACACATCTATCGATAAGTTCTTTCTCCGGCTGGGATTATGTTTTGCATGTACCTTCTCTACAGACTCTTGATAATGGCACAGGACAAACGGTGTTGAAACATTTTACAGCAGTTCACTGCCAAAAGCATTGCATATAGTTGAAATCAGCAAAAACATACCTGCACATATTTTTCCTTTTGGGACAACTCAACTAATCGCCATAAAAACATAGGAATATATATATATATATATATATGTATATATATATATATATATACATATATATGTATATATATATATATGTATATATATATATATATATATATATATACATATATATGTATATACATATACATATATATTTATTTACTTATGTGATTACAATACTCTATCCGTTTGAGATATCGTTGATAAAAAAAAAAAACAGGGGAGGTGGTCGGATTCGGCCCCCGTCCGGTGTGCGTGTTAAAGAGCTTTAGCACAAACTGTTCATCGCCTTATCATCATCATCATCATTCAACATCATGTGGGTGGGGTGGGGGTGGGGGCGACATCCGCCCTCTGCACAATTCTACAGCTGCCCCGACATATGTGCTCTGTGACCTGGCCCGGCTCGACCGCTCTGGTAGCATGAGCTGACCTGAAGACGAGCTGGCCGTCCTTGCAGACAGAACAGGGCAGCAACGCTCCGAAGGTCATCAGATCAGACAACCGGTCCAGCATCTGAGCCAAGCGAAGAAAGGTTCATACCCGACACTTGAGCCTGATGGGGAGTGTTTAACACCCGATATATGAGCCACGTGGAGGAGGGCGTGCACACCAGACATCTGAGACTACCGAGGAAGGGTTTAACACCCGATATCTGAACCACATGGAGGAGGGCGCAGACATCAGGCATCGGAGTCTGCCGAGGAAGGGTTTAACACCCGATACCTGAACCACATGGAGTAGGGCGTAGACATCAGGCATCGGAGACTGCCGGGGAAGGGTTTAACACCCGATACCTGAACCACATGGAGTAGGGCGTAGACATCAGGCATCGGAGACTGCTGAGGAAGGGTTTAACACCCGATATCTGAACCACAGAGGGCGTAGACACCAGACACCAGACAACTAAGCCAGGAAGCGGAGGATCTAACCGCGCGGCATCCGCAACCTGGCCAACCAGTTCACTCCCCATCATATAAAGCAGTTCCATGTATGGTTGGAAAGCAGGTGGCTCTGGGCTTTCAAACACAAAACTACTCATCGTGAAAAATTATGCGCGCATTTTGCTGCCATAAGTAACAATTTAGCATCAGCATTTGCCAGCGGTGTTGCCTATGAAGTGTACGCAGTGTGCTGTTCAAATTGGATTTAAAGTTTAAAAAACTACTAACATGCAATCCAGGGGACACACGGTGGTTAAAAACAGACACCAGAACGTTTACAGACATACTAACAAGAAGACCTGTTCAAAGAGACATCTGAACAGTGATAAAATGGTCATAGAAATGGGTGGAACACTTATCGAATAATGAATGGACATCCTTGCCCATAAAGGTTTGCCATCCTGTTTCAAGATGCATGCTTGAGCAGTCTACATTACTTGTTTATACAGGTACTTTGTTTGTAACTTCAACTATTGTGCATATGATCACGGAAATAACAAAAAAGTGCCTTTAGAAGAATGTTGATATCTTCAGACGGAGTTTACATGCACTGAAACACCGTAAATGGTATCGATTCCACGGTAGGTTTCGGCATCCTCCCGTACTCCTTTCAACACCGCACATCTAATGAGAAAAACGTTATGCCAACTCTGTCTGAACAAGGCCACACCAACATGGGCGGCTGAACCATGCAGAGAACAGCTCAAACACGGGCATCTGAACAGCCAAACATGGACATCTGAACATCCAAACACGGACATCTGAACATCCAAACATGGACATCTGAACATCCAAACACGGATATCTGAACATCAAAACACGGACATCTGAACATCCAAAGAGGGGCATCTGAACATCCAAACACGGACATCTGAACATCCCAAGAGGGGCATCTGAAAATAGGAACATCCAACACGAATCTGAACATCCAACACGGACATCTGAACATCCAAACACGGATATCTGAACATCCAAACACGGATATCTGAACATCAAAACACGGACATCTGAACATTCAAAGAGGGGCATCTGAACATCCAAACACGGACATCTGAACATCCCAAGAGGGGCATCTGAACATCCATAGAGGGGCATCTGAACATCCAAACACGGACATCTGAACATCCAAACACAGACATCTGAACATCCAAACACGGACATAGGAACATCCAAACATGGACATCTGAACATCCAAACACGGACATCTGAACATCCAAACATGGACATCTGAACATCCAAACACGGACATCTGAACATCCAAAATGGATATCTGAACATCAAACGGACATCTAACACCGGGGCATCTAACATCAACACGCATCTAACATCCAGGGGCATCTACATCTGGGGCATCTACATCCAACACGGACATCTGAACATCCAAACACAGACATCTGAACATCCAAACACGGACATCTGAACATCCAACACGGATATCTGAACATCCAAACACGGACATCTGAACATCCAAACACGGATATCTGAACATCCAAACACGGACATCTGAACATCCAAACACGGACATCTGAACATCCCAAGAGGGGCATCTGAACATCCATAGAGGGGCATCTGAACATCCAAACACGGACATCTGAACATCCAAACACAGACATCTGAACATCCAAACACGGACATAGGAACATCCAAACATGGACATCTGAACATCCAAACACGGGCATCTGAACATCCAAACACGGACATCTGAACATCCAAACATGGACATCTGAACATCCAAACACGGACATCTGAACATCCAAACACGGACATCTGAACATCCAAACACGGACATCTGAACATCCAAACATGACATCTGAACATCCAAACACGGACATCTGAACATCCAAACACGGATCTGAACACACATCTGAACATCCAAACATGGACATCTGAACATCCAAACACAGACATCTGAACATCCAAACACGGACATCTGAACATCCGAGCACGAACATCTGAACATCCAAACACGGACATCTGAACATCCAAACATGGACATCTGAACATCCAAACACGGACATCTGAACATCCAAACACGGACATCTGAACATCCAAACACGGACATCTGAACATCCAAACACGGACATCTGAACATCCAAACACGGATATCTGAACATCCAAACACGGACATCTGAACATCCAAAGAGGGGCATCTGAACATCCAAACACGGACATCTGAACATCCCAAGAGGGGCATCTGAACATCCAAAGAGGGGCATCTGAACATCCAAAGAGGGGCATCTGAACATCCAAACACGAACATCTGAACATCCAAACATGACCATCTGAACATCCAAACACGGACATCTGAACGTCCAAACACGGACATCTGAACATCCAAAGAGGGGCATCTGAACATCCAAACACGGACATCTGAACACCCAAAGAGGGGCATCTGAACATCCAAACACGGACATCTGAACACCCAAAGAGGGGCATCTGAACATCCAAAGAGGGGCATCTGAAAGGAGCTTCCATAGATCGCATCAAGTCATCTCAATAACCAGCCAGTGCGGACTCGTGCTGGTGATGAATTGGAGTTTAGTGGCACGTCGACTACCGAGGTCATTTTGCGCCCAGGACTCTTGCTGGAATTACAGTCCAAGTGGAAACGTGACCGATTACGATCATCACAGGGGCGGCCACGAACATCACACCGTGCGCAGCACAGATGGAAGCATGCAGTCGCACGTATTCCCTTTCCACATTTAGCTACACACATTAATTTGCATATGTCGAATGTATCACTATGTATACAGGCCAACATTCAAAATGAAGCATCGCAAAGGCAAGAAACAGCGCGAGGAACTGCGCGACAATCGTCATCTAAAATAACCTCCTCGGCTCACCTTTTCATCGCCCGAGGGCACCTGCTGATCGTTCTCCTCGAACATCAGCTGCTTCTCGGACTTGGTGAGCGGCTTGAGCTGATCGCGGAAGGCGAAGAGTTTCTCGTTCTGCTTCTTGATGACGGCGCGGTCTGGCCCGGCCGGCTCCGACCGGGCCTTCTTGGACGGTCCGTCGACGGCATCCTCGGCAGGACGCTTCCTGAGGTTGGGTCACAGGTCAGGTCAGACTTGATGTCGCGAGTGCTCGGTCACGGGAGTCAGAGTCAAGGTAAGACTCAGAGTGGGAGACTCTGAGTTGGAGTTTGGGCCAGGGACAGCATAGGGGTTGGCGCCAGTTCTGGGGTTACAGCCGTCGTACGGCTCAGAACACGGGGATTGCAGTCGAGTCAGAAACAGAGTGAAGTCAGGAACCAAGGATGGGGACAAAGGTGTCTGGCAAGAGCGAAGTTACAGTCCAGCATGGATAAGAGGGGAGGGGGCACAGGCTGGGTTATGAACGCACATATTGATCATCACTACAGAGGTGCTCGGTGTGATACACCCACAAGCGGAGTGGGAAGGTGAAACAATGGGTTACACTGCACTGATAAAATCCAGCCGTCCTCGTTAAAAACTCTTCGCCGTAAAAACAGATAAAGGCAAGAGTGAAAAATTAGTGACAATAATGGGAGGCAGGAGTGGAAAATTATTGACAATCTTGGGAGGAAAGAGTGAAAATTATTATCAGGTGGGCGCCATTCTTCCACTCACGTCTCCAAATATTGGGGAACCGCATCAGGACACCCACCATAGGCAAAATGCATTGTGACGCCCTTTCTATACAGCACACATAAGGATACCATTCCAGCACAATACATTCACTGGACCATCACTCCTATGCAATGGATAGCAGGACACTCCTGCAAAATGCATATCATGTATCTCCTTTCCAACAATATATTTCATGGAAAATGGTTTGAAAACCAGACTAGCTCTGGATTTGTAATCCAGAACATTATCCTCTCCTTGTTCAAACTTATTGTGCTTACAAAATGGTGAAAATGCATTAGAAAGAACAGAAGGGAGTTTCTGACATCGTGCAAAGGAAGAAAAGTATCCTCTTGGAGTTCGGCATCACCAAAATTTCCCTCTCAAATTCAGAATCCCAAAATATAAATATAGCGCCGTCGCTGCACCGCTCCCATGCACATCACATCACCCCGACAGAGCACACACCAGATCACCCCACGCGTATCATACAACTGGAAACCCCTCCACAATGCGGTGCATCGAGAAACACCCCCCCCCTCCGCACACACGCACAGAATACATATGGGCCGTGAGCAGACACCCTATTGGTTAGCGTGGTCAGCTATTGGTGCATCGAGTGGCGTTGCAGCGCCATCTTGCGCCCATCGCAAGACTACGTCACACCATTATATCGTTGCGATTTTATCGCGCACACAGGTGGTGGGCACATAACTTTAAAACCAAATTATTTGGTGCAATTAAAAACGTGTCCGAAGTAATCGTCTAACCTCGACAGCCGAGTCGGCACACAGGCTAGCAAAGGAAGCCGCTCACCGGAGCGGCTCCGTCTCTCCGACCTCAAACCGTGACGTCTTGCGAACACGTGGGGACGGTCACTGGGGTGGTCGGGTGGTTAAAATGTTTAGCTCTGGATACGAAGGTCCCGGGTTGAACACTCGCACCCCTCGGGACATTTCTCAATCCCTAGGCCCACCGGCGAAACAGTGTGGGCGGCGCCATTGTCCGTGATCGTGCACACAGTGCGTCGTGGACCACCCAGTAAACAATAAACAAATAAATAGTGAACACGTGTACCAGTTCATTGCGCACCCCATCGTGAACATGCTTGCGAATCATGGCAGATTGCACAAATACATGTGTCTCGCCCGACATCAAGTCGAGCAAGACATCCAGGTGTGCCACTCACGCCTGAATCTTCTTCAGCTTGGCCTTGAGCATGAGCTGGTCTTCCTTAGACAGAGTCTTGAAGCCGGGCAGCTGAGACCCGTCGTCGAACCACTCGAGCTCCTCGCGCAGCTGGACGAAACAGTCGACATGGTGCCAACCCACGTACGGGCCGTAGGCACGCGCCCGATCCGAGTCGTAGATCTTCTTTCCGCAGCGCACCTCTTTCTGCAACGACACGGCAGATCAGCTAAGAGCCCGCTTCTCCATTGATACGCTCCAGGTCGGTACCCTGCCCATCCCTATGCTCAAGAATCCAAGCACCACTGGACGCCCTTCGGTTTCCTCACCACTTGCACTTATCATGCCATCAGTGACCTTCGTCAGATGGCGCTCGAACGGTTCCTGTATCCCTAAAAGGACCGCAGGTCCTCGCATGCGGGCAACACCAAACGCACCGTGTCACAATCCACAACCGGCGTCACACAAACAGCAAACAACCAGTGAACACAAGCAGCGCATTAGCCCACCTTCAGGATCTTCTCCTCGCACTTGCGACATTTGGCGGCGCCCGACTTGGCGTACTCGGTCTGGAACTCGCGCAGCGCCACCTTCGCGTTGGCCTTGGCCGCCTTGCTGCTGCCATCGGCCGTATCGCCGCCGCCCGCCGCTGTCGACACGTGCACCGTCACCCTAACAGGTTACGTCAACACGCACGGCCAGCCGCTGTTGACACGTGCACCGTCACCACAACAGGTCACGTCCACACGGCCAGCCGCTGTCGACACGTTCACAGTCACCACAACAGGTCACGCACACACGACCAGCCAGCCGTTGCACCGTCACCACAGCAGGTCACGCACACACGGCCAGCCGCTGTCGACACGTGCACCGTCACCACAACAGGTCACGCACACGGCCAGCCGTTGCACAGTCACCACAACAGGTCACGCACACACGGCCAGCCGCTGTTGACACGTGCACCGTCACCACAACAGGTCACGTCCACACGGCCAGCCGCTGTCGACACGTTCACAGTCACCACAACAGGTCACGCACACACGGCCAGCCGCTGTTGACACGTGCACCGTCACCACAACAGGTCACGTCCACACGGCCAGCCGCTGTCGACACGTTCACAGTCACCACAACAGGTCACGCACACACGACCAGCCGCTGTCGACACGTTCACAGTCACAACAGCAGGTCACGCCCACACGCACCGCCCGCCGTTCAGCAATGCTGAACGTGCTGCACCACACCAGCAACGTGGCAATGCCTTCCTCCGAACTTTGCATATATCAACATTTTGCATTCCTGTCATATTTCCCCTCTGCTTGTACACAACTGGAAATTAATTTGAGAACACTGCATCACGTCGTACCAAAATAAGACATCCTTTTCCTCTGTCTGTCTGTGTGTCTGTCCGTGTCTCGCTCTTGATCAGGGTTGGAAACATGCGCTTGTCCTGGATGTTTAGACAATATACGACCTTCAATATACCAGGAGGTGCTGAGTTATTGAATGTCGTACCAAAATAAGACATCCTTTTCCTCTGTCTGTCTGTGTGTCTGTCCGTGTCTCGCTCTTGATCAGGGTTGGAAACATGCGCTTGTCCTGGATGTTTAGACAATATACGACCTTCAATATACCAGGAGGTGCTGAGTTGAAGTAACGTTCAAACATCAAAAGTAACGTTAAGGATTATACTTTGTCATCCAGAAATTTATCCCACGGTCAATTATCCGCTCATTTGCTTTGCCAAAAGATAATGTAGTTCTTTGAAAATTATTGCAGCTCGGTGATGTTTGATAAACATGTCAAAATCTGACAGGAAAGAACAAAAAAGTTGTTTGTCAGGAGCAGACAAAAAATCCTTTCCGACCTAGAATGCACAACATTTTCCTCTCAAATCCAGGATTCCAAAGCATCAATCCAACCGCGCTCTCGACCTCGATCTCCATCTCCATCTCAATCTCAATCTCAATCTTGAGATCTCGATATGGCTGTTCCCCAGTATGGCTGTTTTACATACTAGAATACCAGAAAACTAGATGATGTGCAAACAAGCATCGCACTTATAGTTGCCAGCTTAAGACGAATCTTGACTCCCTGTTTGTAAAAATACACTTGGTCGCTATTCCCATACATAACACATTGTGCAAACATTATGGACAATTGTGTTCCTTACGAAATCTTCGAACTAAGCATATGCATCATACCAGTCGCTGTTGGTATGTTCACACTGTCCAGTGTTCTCAAATTTAATTTGTGTTAGGTGTCGGTTGTAAGCAAAAATCCATGGATAATGGATAATGACAAACATAAGATGGAGTTCCTTAAATATACATTTTGTGGCACATGGGAATGTTGAATCCCAACCAGGGCTGTTGAATTTGCTCGAAGGAAGGAGCTATTTCCATGTGTGAATAAAAACAAAGTGAAGCATTTTGTAATGCAATATATATATATACACACAGCTCAGAAAACTCTGTGCATCCTGCCTATCACCTAAGATGCACATAATTTGACAAGTTGCTTGGCATAAGGATGTAGACAAGATACCTGAACCATGTAAAAAAGCTGCACTAGGTGTCAATTTACTCTCAACTGCAGGAATTTCAGAACCCTGACATTGTCTGCCACACTGTTGGTATACTTAAACAGTCTGTCACACTGCTGGTATGCTCACAGTTCACATTGTTGGTATGCTCACAGTTCACACTGCTGGTATCCTTACAGTTCACACTGTTGGCATGCTTAGTTCAGACTGCTGGTATACTCACAATTCACATTGTTGGTATGTTCACAGTTCACACTGCTGGTATCCTTACAGTTCACACTGTTGGTATGCTTAGTTCACACTGCTGGTATACTCACAGTTCACACTGCTGGTACGCTCACAGTTCATACCGTCCGGAAGGGCACGTCAGGGGAAATGGATCGAAAGGGCAAACAAGTGATACAGAGATCTGGATTGGAGATGTCACCTTTTTAGATCATGGACCAGCCTGGCAATTTGGAAAAAAGATGACCGGAGATATTTTACTGATAAAGAGCAGGGTAGGCCGGTCTATTACCGGTCCAAGTCAGGATAAGCTGGCTAACATACCGGATTGAAGAATGCTAAATGTGTGCATTGCATGTGCTATATGTGTATTTCAACACTACATGCTATTTTTGAACTGATGTGGGACTGAATACTACAGTATTACTAATATTGAACACATAATACTTATTCTCTTATTAAAGTTTTCATCCCTAGACAGTTGTTTCAAAAGCCAAGCCAAATTTGATGAGCCTTGTCCATGGGCTGGGCATAAACCCAAATTTGTCCATAAAGTGACATCTCTAGTCTGAATCACATCTGATGTCGAATAAAATGAGGGAGAAATCTCGCCAAACGTTCAGCATGGGAGAGGGGGTGATTTCGTCTTGAAGAATCGCCGGTTGCATGATAATGTTATGCTCGTGATATTAATCCATGTGTAGAAGAAATATGATACTACATAATGTACCGGCTTTTTCCGACTAACGGTATACAGTGAAACGAACACAACTGTAAAGACGCTGACAACATTACCAATGGCATCAGCAAAACAAGGACTGAATAGAGGACAGTGATGTTCAATAATAAGATAGGTGGCATGTGCTCAGTCAACGTCGGCAATGCCACCAACTTGCCCCCACCTCCAATCTTGGCACGGATCTTCTCCTGGTCGTCAAAGCGCAGCGATTCAAAGTGGGCGATGTCTGCCACCGCCTTTGGACGCTGCTTGGTGAAGAAACACGAGAAGTGGTACCAGCTGGCCTGCTTTCCGTCGAAGAATGGAGACTGGAAGTGGAGACAATGGCCGGGTGACACACGGTTGGTATGCTCACAGTTCGCATCATTGGTACCTTTGATACTTCCCAATACCTTCCAATGTAGGGGCACTCCTATTGTGATGATAAATGGCATTCTGGCTTGGTGTCCCAGTAGCAACACAACACTGCTGCCAACAAGGTTGGCAAAAAGGTTTGCTAAACCCAACTTGACCATGCTGGTGGTGAATAACCAGTTTGTACTGGTTAAAATTGGCTTAACCTGGCCAAACCTTCGTAACTTAATGTGCAGAATAGTGGTTCGATTTATCGGACATAACTGAAGAAGAAAAAAATGTATTCATTAAAAAAAAACTCAAGTTATACAACATGCTATTGCATTCACAAATACAACAGGAGATATGCAAAGCCCTTTAGATACATATTTGCTAAAGATGGTTCTTTCCAATCTCAGGTGGTTCTTTTATCACCATGAGCCTAGTATTTTAAGGCTCAACTACATCAGGGATGGGCGCTAAATGACCAAACCTGGTCGATGCGCCCTAAAGCTCAAATAACCAACCAACCACATCAGGGTGGCATGCAGGCACTACATGCTATGCTAAGTTTCATGCTCCGAAGTAAATTGCCCATGACAACAACATCTTGGTCATTTTGATTAATGTTGTAGTCAGCCAGTGACATTTTAAAAATGGCATTGATACATCATTAGTGTAAACTAAGCTAGGGTACATTTAGAACAATAAAAACAACAGCCATCCATCACCCTTGGGACATGCTTTATTTAAACATCTTGAAAACGATGTAGTAGCTCACTGTGAGTGTGGTCAGGTTTTTCTTTTTACGTGCATGTAGTAACCCTTACATAGATGCAAAAGTTTGTGGGCTTATGGAGAATCATCCTGTCATATGAAATGCAAAAGAAACGCACAATTCTCGAAATGGTAAAGGCAATGCATCACTTTTTGTTTGCAACAATTGTCTGGTTATATGGTGTTATCGTGCAGCATACACCCTAGAAATGTGGTTTGATTTGATTTATTGTTTTCCATACTTAGAAAAAGGAAAAACACAAGCATAGCAATATATTTATAGTTGTGTAATATGTACTGAATGCACGTTCTATTTCGCAGTTGGTTATATAAATGTATGGGGTAAGATTGCGCTTTGTGTGCTAGCTTTTGCCACTTCACGACAGAGTCCACAAAATTCAACAATAAATGGATCATATAAAACCCAGTTTTTTTCTTCTTGAAATCAAATTTGTTTCACGACCACTGTTCGAAAACTACCACAAAGACCAAAACGGACCCAATCAGGCGACTGCACCCACACATTGCCCTATTTGGTCTGGCCTGGGAACTCAGTCAAAAGAGGTGCATGGCCCAGTCTACCAATACATTCAGTTCATCCCAGGCCCAGAACGTAAGGATAACAAAACATTTTCCACAATGGAAAACACCAACAAATCATATTCTGCTAATTCCCACAGAAAGTGTGATGCTTCAGCCCCACCAGTTATGCAGCTAGAACATACTCCAGCATTTATTGGTTGTGGCTTTACGACACACTCGGCAGTTGAGGCCATGCAGCGTCGCCCGTCTCTCACCCTGGCAGGAAGGGCGGGCACCGTGGGGAATCGAACCCCGTACCTCTGGCATGCCAGACGCTCAGCTTAACCACGAACTACCGACACCCCACTGCAGCTCTTCATAACGTGACAGACTAAAATTAGCGAAGCAGGCAGGACGAGCCGGGTGCGACCACACTGTGCCGCCGACAGCGAGCGACTGTTGCCGACCACACCCTGCGTGCCGTTCGTCCACCGACAGTGATGGGCTCACCTGCACCATGGCCGCCATGCGAAGTGTATCCTTGCCGATGTTGCCCTTGCATCCCTTGCAGTTGGCACGGCCCGACTTGGCATACTCGGCTCGAAACGGGAGATCGTCCTCCATCGTCGCCGTGGTGTCAGGTGTGGGGCCAGCTGAGGAATCGGGTACTGGGTCAACAGTTGAGCCCACGTTTACAGTGGACTCAACTCAAGTTGGATATTTCAAACACAACCTGTAGCCAAATTCGGAAATGCTGGCGGAAAACAGTGCATATCATGGGAAATGTGCATGCTCAAGATGTGTTCGCCTGTGTGAGAAGTGTCCTAAAGTTCCAAGACTTGTGTGGAATCATACATCCTATAGAACCTTGCTTTGACCTCCATTGAATGTGGTTTTGCTTTCATACTAACTTCCATCAGCTATGAGAGGATCGAGGTCGGAAATCTTTGGCAATACTGGATTTCATCACCAGAGAGAAGCAAAATTAGCCAGGAAGTCCTCCACCCTCGCATGCCACTACCCAACTAGCCTGCTGATCAACATGCCAAGGGAACCATGTGGTGACTGGTCAAGGTCACTGGCTTGACCAGGTCACACATACAAGAAGCACTTGTGTTTACTCATTCTCCTCAAAGGTCAAATCCAGACTGACAAAGTATATCTAATGCTGGCCAAGATAGCACTTAATTGCAATCATAGTATAGGCTTCATCATTCCAAATGCCATGTTGCCAATATCAACACATACTTTATACAAATTGTCACTGCCGTTCAATGCCAAGCTTTAGCTTCATCTCCTTTACAATCGATTGTTTCGACGTCATTACGGGTTTTAAAGTTTTCGACCAAAACTGTCCAGTCAACAACACATTAATTACAGGACACAGCACACATAACAATTGATTTGTGAACGAAGTTATGTGACATCCAATGTCATTCTGTTTTACAGTACCTTAAAGAATGAATGTGTTTCAGTCTCATGTGCATACAATTCTCTTTGAAACCTCCAACAGCACTGCTATCAGGCACTTACTTCAAAAGTGTAATTTTGCATGCCATTTGTGTTTCATCTGACATATCAGCTGGGTACTATTTGGTCGTTCTGAAATGCTTATAAAGGAAAATCCATCATGCAATGGGCAATTTTATCCTAGTTAATGAATGCATGCAACCATACATTCATGTTTATAGCATTTATTAGATGGCATGGCATTATACCAAACCTAGCAAAGTGGAGTTTTAATTTAATTCCCAGACTAATGTAACTAATGAGGCTAGAATATGGTAGACCAGGTTGGTCCATCCAGTCGAGAATGTGGATGGAGACCTAGTTTTTTGTTCTCCAGTTAGGCAGCATATTGTTACTAGAATTAAGGTTTTACTTTTATGAAACATGATAAGACATTTCCATCAAGAAGCATTCACCATTTCACCACAAAGCAGCACCATTCAACTTGGAGCTTAACTAGGTATTTTTTTGCTGTGCGAGCAAACAATGGAGGATTAATCTTCTGGAGAGGATAATATTCTGGATAATGAAACTTCCACAGAAGTGTTTTTTTTCTTGTGCTGGTGTGAGGCGAACAATTTATCTTCAAATTAAGAAAAAGGGCAAATTATTATTATTCACTTTAAATGTGTTGTCAATCAAGATGGAGCAACTCCTGGCATGCACCTTTACACAGGTTCCTGTACACTGAGTCCAAATTTGCAGTCAGGCATCAGGAAATTTAAAAAAAAACACTTCTTCAAGAATTTGTGACAGCCAATGGGAAAGGGAAAAGAGCTGCATTCTGCTGATCCCTTTCCTCAAAATAGGCCAAAATTCCATTTTTGTTGCCTATATTCTTCCAAATTTGAAATGAATCACAGTTGGAAATTGTACTTCCACCATTTCCTCAACACCTAAAATCGTGAATTCAGATACACAATTTATGGCCACATATCTTCAATTATGGGGTGCATTTTAGAAAAAGGGCTGCAGCCTGAAGAAAATGAAAATGCATTATAGAGACGAGCACCTCAATCACATTCACATTAGGAAGACCTGAACATCCAATAGACTCACTGGTGCATGGTGCAGCATGGTGACTCACTTACCAATGCAGCATTTCATTTACTTTACTTGGCTTTCCAATGCAAAATGGTGAAATGGTACATGGTACAGTCCCTGTTTGGGGAAGGAGCTGAATAGCTTTGATCTCTGCTAAGAGAAAAGCATGGAGGAGACTAACACAAGCAGGAGCATCTAAGTTGACATTTCTTGACAACAATACAATTGTGTGCTCAGTGGAGCATATTTAATAATGATGCCAAAACCATAAGATATGAAATGAATCTGGAATCATACTATGATTTCTGGAAGCAAAATTACTCTGCAACTCATACATTTATATTTTAACACTGCTAAGTCTATTTACAATGGCAAGGTACCTGTTCAACATTGCAGGATAGCAGAAAAATAATGCACAATTATCATAACTGTGTTGGTCTCCGTGAAGGAGCAATGTCCAGGATAAATGAACCATGCTAAGCTAACCTAGCCAAGCCTGATTTAAAGCTTACATATGTTAGGTCACCTACAACAGATGCACTGATATTGAGGTGTATAAAACCCACAAATGGACTACATTGAGCATCAGCAGGTAAATTATAAAATATTAAGGTCATAAGTTTTAAAGCTTAATAAGAGCTACAGGGGGAATCTGGGTTGAGCCTGTCAATGGAACACTAAGAGAAAAGAGAGGCACTCCCTAATTAATATTATATCCTGAGTGCTAAGTCATAGTCTAGAGAGAGAAAGTATGCTGCAGAATAAGTCACAAACACCATATGGTCAAAGCTGGGTGGTGGTGAGAGCACACAATAATTGGCAAAAACTACAGAGGAAGTTTCTTTGACAGTAAATTTACATTTAAGCTGATCAGATATTGAGAAAAAGATTTGAACAAGATCTTTATAAGCATGATTGAGATCATGTGACCAATGATTTGCATCAGAACTGCATAATTTTCAGTTGATCGGCAAAATAAAACCCAAATTGAGGCTTTCAGTGAGGTAATATTTTATACAGAATAATCCAACATTTCACAAAAACCTAGCATAAAATGACCCAGCCAAGCTAATGTCTTAGCTAAGCTAATGTCTTTTTCTTAAATACTTATTATCTTCATAAATGTCCAAAATACTACCTAACCTAGCCTAACATCATTTTTACAGAAGGATTGCAAATTTTGTTTGGAAAAATCACCCTCAAATTCTTCTAAATTATCCCAATGTCAAGAACAAACCTTACCTAACCTACCCAGAGCTTATTTGTTTGATGGATATATAACATGAATAGAACTTATCCTTGAAACACTAAACTGCAATAACACCATTTAATTCCTATGAATATATGATGGGAAGATCAGGAGAAACCTGTCTAGGTGTCCAGTGATGACACTTCTCACTCCAACTTTAATGTGAGCAGCAAGCTTCAATGACTCTATCCAATTATGCATGGTAACGAAGAGAGCAACCTCAGGTGTAATACATTCACCAAATCATATCACTAAACACCATTATAATGCATATCAGGTGCACTGAGTTTACACATCATTAAAGGCACATCACATTAATACACACCATCAAAATCCATCTCAGGTGCACTGAGCTTACACATCACTAAAGGCAAGAACATCAGCAAAGCATATCCTACCAAGAGGAAAGCAACACATGGGGAAAGAGTAAAACTGTAGAAACTTGAGGACACAAGGATTGTAATTTATGCAAGGGAGAAACAGAGGATACCAAACATTTTCTCCTGCATCATCAATTATTGATGAACAGTAGACATGCTCTACCAGAGCTGCAAAAACGACACCTCGAAAATGAAGAAGAAATGATAGGAAGTTACTATTTTAGAATGCTACAGAAATAAACAAGAAAAAGACTGGCTATATAAACTTTGGCAATGTAGGTAGGTACCTATTTCTTTTTTTAATGCAATGTATATGAATGTGCTGAACATGATGTGACCACTCATCATTTTCCTCCACAAATGCAGATCAAATCAGATTCCTTCACAAATGCATACTTTTCAGTTGGGAGGCAAAATAACACCCAAAAAGTGGCTTGGAGTTGTGTAATATAACATAAAAAGTAATGTACAAAATAAAGAAAAAAGATGCAACATCACATAACCTAACTTAACGTAGCCTAACATCAATTGCAAGAAAGCAAATTTAAATACTCTGATTGGGTTCGGCGGGATCTTACAAAAACCAGTAGTCAATTACTGAGACACATTGGGGCACACTACCTAGATAAGCCTGGTGAAATTGACCCGGCACAACAGCATCAATTTGGGCCGATATTGGTGCGGCTCTTTTAGATCAATTTGTCTTCCGAGTCACAAAATAACGTGACGGAACTCACTACTAACTTGATAATTCAGATTGGTTACAACACAGCTTCCTCGAATCCCACGGAAACACGCGATATTAACTACAGACGACCTCGCCGTAACACAAAATCAAAGCGCGTGGCAACAATCACGCTGCGTCAAGTTCCGTTATGTGATAAACGCTGCGCGCTTCGCTGTGCGCGCCAAATGTCACAAGCAGAGACCTCTAGGGAGTGATTGATCTACTAAAGTATAATATTCGGACCGCCTGGACGCTCCGTTCTGGCGAAATTGGGCGACATTTCGGCATTCTTGTTTCTTTCACGATAAGTGTTGGAAGATGGGGGGGGGGGGGGGCAGGGGGTCCTGCCTCCACTTTTCATGGAAGTTTAACATTAATGTTATGGCGATGCATGGTAATAGTCAGCTTGAAATACTTCCCATACTTTTGAGACGTTTCTGTACGCCTCTGCCTTTGGCCAAAACGATGGAGATCTTGAGGGTTGAGATTGAAGTAGGATCAGAACCCCTTGGTTTCGTGCCCTGGTGGCTGGTATTGTTAATTTGTCATGTTCATGTTTCCTATTCATATTCAATTTGAACATTTTTGACCCTGGACACCCCTTCCTTCACCATGGTTTGGCAACAAATCTCAAGATCAGAAAACCAAAAGTATCTGGTTCTGTACTGACCCTGCCGGTAACGAAGGAGCTGTTATAACACGGCGTATCCTGAGTACTAATACTAAAGGCGCATCTGCACCACCACCATATCGAATGCACGCTCGAATACCCTGACTCAAGGTCCGAAGCATATCCCTTGTTGGGCAATCCGTATTGGGCAACGATATGCGAACATAAATAAGCACAGTTGACATAATTGTTCTTGGTACATTTAACGTTCAAGTAAGTTTCGATGTAAAATATAATGTCCTTATGCCAAAACCAGCATAACATACACGAATATCAGAATTGGATCCGTATAGAATTAGTAATATCCTATTATTGTGTCGCACGTTACCATGTCAGGATGGCCGAGCGGTCTAAGGCGCTGCGTTCAGGTCGCAGTCCGGTTCTCCGGGCGTGGGTTCGAATCCCACTTCTGACAATTCTTTTATTTCTGGTCCAGCACAGTTTGCCGCCCTATTCCTGTTTTTTTTTTAGTACGGGTCGATTTTGTTTGAAGGCACAACGTGTTTATGGGGGTCACAGCGCAATATTTCGACTTGTTTTTAGCAAACGCTAGATGCCGACTAGAATATGAATGGTTCTACCACCAGATACCGTCTCACTCTCTGGAAGACTCAGCCTTGCACCTTTCGCTGTATTGACATATTTCCTTTTCGCTGCATTTGAAAAGACGAAACTTCGCTATGAAAACAGCAGTGAGACTGCACAAGCTTACCATTTGGCGTCTCCAGATGAGTACAATAGATGCTATGTCAAAGCACGCCCTGAAAATTAACCCGACTTTAAGCACTTTATTTTTTAGACATCGGAAATTTCCAAAATATTTGTATCAACCGTAAAAATCACGCATGTACTGAGAGTTGAGGGGACACTGCCCTCCAACTTTACAATTGGAGAGGAAATTACCCCCATTTCCCCCAACAGTATCTACACTCATGTCAAATAGTAACATATTTTTGTGAAATGGTCCCGCACAGAATGGTTTCATGTGTGGAGCTTCAAGAGGTTTCTACTGGTCCTTAAAGCTATCCACCACACATGCATTCTTCTCATTTTCTAACATTCGCTCGTCCCGTCCACTATCTCCTCCTTAATTAATAAATTGCTTGGTCCTTAATTTGCCCCCCCCCCCCCTTGTACCTGCTGGTGCGGGTGCTGGCTACGCACGGAAGCGAACGACAATAGTCTACGGTACGATAAGTCGCCGTGCGCATAACAGAACGGCTAATAAGAGCGACCCGATCCGCCTCGCCCCGTTCGTCACGAGCAGGAACCTCCAAAAAGCTGTATTTATTTTCAAACGTTTCAGCTTCAACTCTCTTCCTCAGAAATAGACCTGCTCTTAAAATTTGTGATTGCGTCTGTCGTCCTCGATCACAATATTTCTGTATTCTCAAATACTCGTATTCTTTATTTCGTGCCGCGCCACATCCATGGCCTTTGTGAATACTGGGTCCGTATGTCACTACGGGCTGGCAAGTGAATATAGATATGGTCGAGTCATGTTGGAGCGTTGCCTGCCGTCCACTGGATGCATGTGCGTGTGCATTTGTCCAAACGCTGCCGCCATTACAGCAGGGTGGCTCGCCTGATGCGGGCTGCGACGACACAACACGTGAAGGTTGAATACACCAAACCAGCCTGTCGCGGGTTTTAGAAGGACAAATTACTGATTTTGAAGGAATTAGAGGCTGGGAGCTGCCCAGGCGAGTCATTGCGGCCACAGAGTGCAGCGCTCTCAAGCCTGGGTAGGGTCAGGATGAAGGCTCGAGCAAGTAGGACCGAAAGTCCGGTGGAAGGAAGTTAAGCAATGCAATACAATATGTTCTATATGTATAATGCTCAATTGTGATCTCTGTTCGTGCAGCACGGGAGCTATACGGCCGGCCTCTTGACCTCGCTCCGGTGGTCTCTCTAATGGAGCCTTACGCTGGCGACACAGACGCGGCTGAGGCTATGGAACCGCCATGGTTGTACCGCGGATAATAGTAAATCCGTGGTAAATCTACTATTATCCGTGGTTGTACCATTCGCATACACTTTTTGGACGTATAGACGTCAGCGTCGCTCGGACGTGGTCCCTCCCGTGATAAACTGGCGAGTGGTAGCAAACACTACCTGCAAGGCCTCATATTATGATCCTTCGCTCTAACTATCCGTCCATTTGGATTGGTCCAACTCGATAATCGTTGCTGCAGAAGCACGCCCACCACCCTCCCAAGCCGGTCCCCTTGCCACACCGACCACCAGCACTCAACATCAAGCGTCGCCTCATCCGTCCTCAGCTTGTGATACGCTAACGCCAGGGATGCCGCCCAATGCTCATACATGTATGCGACTCTCGTCCAGGGTGCAGGGTAATTGCATCAACACACTAGCCGAAGTCAGAAATGTGCCTCTGCTCATCTCCCCACACTTCTCAGTGGCGTGATGACTTTGCAACGGCAATATCAATTGTCTACTGCCATCAAGCTGTCGTGTTCGAAGTGCATTCAGTCTGTGGCTGCAGCGCATTGAATCGGCACGAGGTGCCGAGGAGCGTCAGGAACGCCTTGATCTTGACCGTGCGGCTCGGTTATTATGCAGATTGTTGCTCGATCATGTTGGCCAGGTCACTTGCAGCACTTTCCCTTTTCGCAAGCATCTGTGCACGGCTGACTTGGCAGGGCGTTCTCGAACGTGACCACACGAACGTGAACGGTCGGAGTGTCGGTGCGATTTCGACAGGCGCGAAATTGACCGCATCGCAGACGTGCTCGTCATTGAGTACATGTTGTATTGGAAGTGAGACATACATAGCACATTGGTAGGAATACGCTGATCACACCACTGAACTGGTCCGCCGTGACGGATGGCTACTGGACGGCCAGTTCCGACACTGGGGATGGTGGGTGGCGGCACTCGAGCAGGGCCTCTACCGAACAATTTTGACTGTCGGACGACCTATAGCGGTTGTGGGACCACCATCCTAGCCATCCACACTCAGCTCCCGGTAATGTTTAAGCAATTGCGGAAGGTCCCTGACTGGGGGAATCATGGCCATGATTGGTAGGGGAGGGTACGCTCCCATCACCCATTTAGCACGTTAGACGAGGCCCTGCATCAGTGCATCGGGGAAGCTCACAGCGGGAGTTCACAACACTACATCGACAGGCTAACGACCGTAACCAGTGGACGGAGACGGCGGGATGTACCCTCGGGAAGGTCCGGACGACTGCGAGGAGCCGCCGTATCCTCCGGAGGAGCCGGAAGAGGAAGCGCTGTAGCCTCCCGACGACTGTGAGGGACGGAACGAGCCGTACGAAACGGATGGCGCACTGGCCCCGCTGGAAGAAGAGGACGACGAGCTGTACCCGCCAGAGGAACTGGAAGAGGACGGGCCACCGTAGCCGCTAGATGGCTGGGACGGTGCGCTGTATCCTCCTGAGGAGCTGGAAGAGGACGGGCCACCGTAGCCGCTAGATGGCTGGGACGGTGCGCTGTATCCTCCTGAGGAGCTGGAAGAGGACGGGCCACCGTAGCCACTAGATGGCTGGGACGGTGCGCTGTATCCTCCTGAGGAGCTGGAAGAGGATGGGCCACCGTAGCCGCTAGATGGCTGGGACGGTGCGCTGTATCCTCCTGAGGAGCTGGAAGAGGATGGGCCACCGTAGCCGCTAGAGGGCTGGGACGGTGCGCTGTATCCTCCTGAGGAGCTGGAAGAGGAGGGCGCGCTGTATCCTCCAGAGGAACTAGAAGAGGAGGGCGCGCTGTATCCTCCTGAGGAGCTGGAAGAGGACGGGCCACCGTAGCCGCTAGAGGGCTGGGACGGTGCGCTGTATCCTCCTGAGGAGCTGGAAGAGGACGGACCACCGTAGCCGCTAGAGGGCTGGGACGGGGCACTGTACCCTCCAGAGGAGCTGGAAGAGGAGGGCGCGCTGTATCCTCCAGAGGAACTAGAAGAGGAGGGCGCGCTGTATCCTCCTGAGGAGCTGGAAGAAGACGGACCACCGTAGCTGTTAGACGGCTGGGACGGGGCACTGTACCCTCCAGAGGAGCTGGAAGAGGAGGGCGCGCTGTATCCTCCAGAGGAACTAGAAGAAGAGGGCGCGCTATATCCTCCTGAGGAGCTAGAAGAGGACGGCCCACCGTAGCTGTTAGACGGCTGGGACGGGGCACTGTACCCTCCAGAGGAGCTGGAAGAGGAGGGCGCGCTGTATCCTCCAGAGGAACTAGAAGAAGAGGGCGCGCTATATCCTCCTGAGGAGCTAGAAGAGGACTGCCCACCGTAGCCGCTAGAGGGCTGAGAAGGGGCGCTGTACCCTCCAGAGGAGCTGGAAGAAGAAGGCGCGCTGTATCCTCCTGAGGAGCTGGAAGAGGACGGGCCACCGTAGCCACTCGATGGCTGGGAAGGGGCGCTGTACCCTCCAGAGGAGCTGGAAGAGGACGGACCACCGTAGCCGCCAGAGGGCTGGGGCGGTGCGCTGTATCCTCCTGAAGACTGAGCTGGGGCGCTGTAACCGCCGCCTCCCCCTGACGACTGCGAGCTTCCCTGCACGATGCGAGGCGCGGAGAAGGTTCTAGTCGAGATGCTGCCTCCGTTTCTGCCGCGCCTGCCGGAGGACATCTGGCCCGATCCGCCGTAGGAGGGCCGACTGGGCGCCGCCTGGGTCAGACTGTAGGGCCTGGGTGCGGAGTAGCTGCCGCTAGATCCACCGCCTCCACTCTGGCCACCTCCATACCCACCGCCGCTGCCACCACCACCGCCGCTGCCGCCGTCACCGCCACCGCCACCCTGGCTTGCTCCATAGCCGCCGCCGCTGCCGCCGCCGCCTCCACTGCTGTATCCCCCACCGCCGCCGCCGCCTCCACTGCTGTATCCCCCACCGCCACCCTGGCTTCCTCCACTGCTGTATCCCCCACCGCCGCCGCCGCCGCCGCCGTTGCTGGGAGCTCCGTATCCCAACTGCACGATGTCGTCGGCCTGCGGTGCGCCGTAGCCACCCTGACTGCCGCCAGAGCTGGGTAGACCGAAGCCGGACACCTCTCCGCCGAGACCCTGTGGCGCGCCGTATCCGCCTCCACCGCCGCCGCCACCGCCGCCGCCGCCGCCGCCGCCGCCCCCGCCGGGCGCGCCGTAGCCGGAGGAGATGCCTCCCCCTCCGCCGCCCCGGCCGCCGTCGGCCAGGCATAGCCCGACGAGCAGAAGAGAGCTGCAGATCTGTCAACACACGCTGTCGGTCAGAGCTGCTGCTGGCCGACCCACCTGTTCGCCGCTGGGACTCACGGGTGCGAACCAATCCCAGTGTGAGTGGAAACAGCGCGTGGCGTGGAATTATCACGTGGGGCGCTACAGCAGTTGTCAACGCTCTGGAGCCGACCGGTGCGCTAACTTGATGCGGAAATTCGCCGGGAAATTGCAACTGCTTACGTGTCGAAAGTATGCGAAGCTTCATTTTAATATATGCCTAAGCCCCACGAGTGGAGTCTCATATTGGATTATTTTTTAAAGTTGCACGGTAGATATGTTTGATTCGGTGATCTGAACCTCGAATATTTCATGCACACATATTGATGCATTCCGCTACGGATGAAATTAATTAGGTGAAAAACTGAATGTGCCTGCTGGTTCGTTCATCCGATTTTTCCAACATATTAATTAGTTTACATATCTTCTCCGCATGGTGGTTCAACAATATAGCATCTTTTATGAATGCAAAATAGGGAATAACTGAAAATTAAGGATGCACACTTTTGTGAATACCTACTATTTTCCACTGGGATTCTGCTCGTTTTGGTTTGTTATCCGAGGCTGCGCTCTCTTGCTCACCTTGATGCCGTTCATGTTGTTCGTGTGTGGCTGCTGCAAGCAGCAGAGTGACTTCTGTGGCCCAATCTCCGGTTATATACGTGACGCCGGGAGGGGGCGGGACGGAGGCGGTGCCGAGTGAGGAGCGAAGGCCGACGCTCTTTAGAGTGAAAGGCCTCGAGCCACTGTGTCCGTCTGCAGGGCGCCCGCGTATTCCCGCGAATTGACGTTGGAAATGGGAACGGCTCACCTTTGCACTCATTAAGAGACAACCAGGGCATTTTCCGGGTAATTGTTAAATGTGTGGGGCAGGCTGAGGCGTTACGATGGAATCGACCTCGGGCGAAACCTTGAAAAATGGACGCGTACATCTGCTCTTCGAAGTTAATTTCACCGTTGGAATGACCGGGGTTTGGGTTATTTTCAGCATTTGCGCTGTTTTGGGACCTCTGATTTTGTTGGCTCGCATTGGACAATGTTGCATCTTCGCACGCCGCCTCTTTAGGCACCGGGGTAAAATGCTTCGAAGATGATTCGGCGTAATAAATTCAAGTTCGAAACGCGTGCTCCGCATTCAGCATAGCGGTCCGCACTTTGAAGGCATTGGAACTGAGTTCGTAAGAAGCGATTTGGAAACGACTGCCTATGCTGATTTTGCAGGTATTGCTATACAAATCCGCGCTCTTGCATCGCTATAAACTGGGCGCATGTTTAACCTATTGTGCACTATACCGAAGTGCCAAAACTAGTCACGTAAAATTTTTCGCCAAAGAAGAATCTTGTAAAATGCAAGCATTCTAGCAACATGGTCTAGAATGTTTAAACAAAATTACCAGCTTTTCCTGAAATGCAAGTGGTACGTGACTCGATGAAAGGATGTAAATACAATTTCAACTTGAGATAACGTCCAAATAATCAGAAACATAGTGAATAAAATCTGAATTTTAAACCATTTCGAGGCAGAGGGTCACCTCGATGCGGCTCTATTTCTACTGGCTATCAGAACGCAATCCGAAATAATGTGTTTTATTTACATCCTGACGCGTAACAGCGAATTTGGCCACTCTCCACAAACGCACCGGAGGGGGAATACAGAATCCGCCCACCCATCCTGTTTTTCGATCTCATAGTCGGGCGGCCATATTGTAATACAATGCTATGACTTTGTTATACATTCATGAGAGCATCCTATGCAAGAAATAAAATCGAAATCCGTTCATAAATATAGGAACTGCGGGGGTGTAAAGTCGACCAACTGGGTGGCCGCCGAGCGTTCAAGGTCGCAAAGGCTTCGTCGGTGCCGTGGAGTGGCGGCTCGATCTCGACCTCATTTGACTCTGAAGGCATGGACCTAGGATCATGAAATGTATACTGAAGCGAGTTTACTATAGCGAAAATTTACTGTCTAAATTTTGTGCGTTTAGCTTCAGAAGTTCCCGAGATCTTAGAGAGGGGCCGAATCCGCCCTCCTCCGGTGGGCGGTATGTTAGGGGCCCTCCGGCTCGCGTGCTAAGGGGTATCGTAACTTTGGGTACAACTTGGACCACTGGCATCGGAAACATTCAGATCAGGCTTGGAGCCGACAAGCTTCAAATAGCATGCATTATCAAACATAGTAAACATGAATAGCCAAACAGCGGAAGCAATGACGCTTGACAAATGTGCATGTAAAACTGTTAGGCAAGAGCGAACTCAAATATGCGTGACAGTGACAGCGGTTTCAAAATGAAAGAGAATAATCTGACCGATATCCTTCAATATCGGACTTCTTCACCAGGGCGCTACATGCCGTGATGCTAGTCAAATGGTGGGTAGGGGAGATATCGAACACCGGTGATACTGAACCGAACACCTAACTCTAAGCCCGTATGACTTGCGTCTTGGTGGACCAAAATCAACAGGGAAATACTCTGACGAAAGGCTTAAGTTTTGCTTTCATGTTCTACCTGATGAATATCATATTCGCTTCCGATTGCCTTCACCACTTCTTTTTCTGAAAAGTTTGACATCTGATAACACCGGACAAGTTTCGCCAATACTGGACGGACTGTCCGATATAATACCAATCTGTTTTATACCACCAAAATCCATGACATTCGTCCGGGATGTGAGAACAATGAGGTAGGCGGAAATCCTAGCTTGAAATACATGGGGTACATGAAATACATAGCACTACATTTTTTTCTTCAGAAAAATGTGCATGACCAACGAACCTGGACAACAACAACAAAAAAACATAGTGTGCATGCCAAGGATGGCTGATTGGGGGAGGCAGAGCGGTAGGGCAGTTTTCCCAAGAAAAGTGTGTGTTTTAGCATTAACCCTACGGCGTTGCATGGCACATATTGAGTCTAAAATGAGTTCTGCCCCATGGACAAGCGAGAATCCAGAGTCATTGCTGGAGACTCCCAAGCACACTTTGGTTGTATCCTTGGCAAAACCATCATATTTTCTTTCTAATCACTTGCATCTTGTCTCGCTCAAAAGTTCAAGAAATTCCGTGTCCAGCATCAACAGTTTTGCTTTGAAGTTCAACGAAACATTTTATTTTCGGAACATTTCCCAATTTCACACCAACATTACCTCCACGCTGTCCACCTCCCGTTTTGGTGAGGCAAGGGACAGTAGTCCCTTACCTTACCATTCGACATCACTTCACATCGTCGACGCTGAGGTAAATCTCGACACCGTTTTACTTCTTTTTAAGCTGAAGGCGCCCCTGCGAATATAATTGAGTGCACCTTGACCCCAATCTCAACAACTTTTTCGGTCAAAGGCTCTTTCCTAGTGGAAAATGCGCCCCTGCGGAAGACCCGGAGTGCGCCCCCATCCCCGCGCAAAAAACGTGTTCAGCTGAAGGCGCGACCCTTCGCCGAAATGTTACCCTCTCGAAATTACGCCTCCACCTCCCTTAGAGAAATCCGATCCGTCAGTGGTGCAAGATATGCTTAGATTCCATTAATCACCACTGATTAAACCACTAGCAGGTAGCATCGGACATAGCAAGGTGATATCGGGCGCAGCGCGATACTAAAAATATCGCACCAGCGTGGGCGACCTGTGATCCTGAAAGTCAGGCGTGTTTCATGTGTCAAGAATAGCTTACATGAATCATAAACTGATATAGGTATTGTATTTTAGCGCAAAATTAGGCTATTATATCACAAATAAAGCCTCAGTAGAGGGTCTATCATATTAAAATATACAATTGCAAACGTTACAACCTTATTATTACTTTTCAAAGACAGACGTACCCGCCACACATCCGGGCATCAAGAGGAATGGATTAAAAACGCGATGCTGTTTATGAATATATTTCTGTGCAACTTGTCAGGGTTGCCAATGTGGAGAAATTGAGGTGCCCCGTACTAGCTGCTGTCCGGTACCATCCGAATCTCCCCTACCTGCATGCTTCTGTTTGCTTGTATGCTCTCAGATGATGTTTATAATTCAAATATCACTCGACCAGTGCTCTTCCAATCACTAGCGGATCTGGGGGAGGGAGGTGCACGGGGGCCATGGCCCCATCCCCAAACAGTCTGAAGAGGGGGCCGAACTATCTTTTGGCCCCCGTCAAACAGGAATTTAAAATGACCTCAAGAAATCCGTTTCATGGCACATACCAGGGCATAAAAAAAACCCAGATTCCCATCTGGGTTTTATATATGTCCTGGTATGCGCCATGAAACGGATTTCTTGAGGTCATTTTCCATTCCTGTTTGACTGGGACAAAATATGCACGAAATTGAAGAACTCGGGATCAGCGAATTTGTCCCAAACAAATGAGAGAAGAATTTGCGGATCACTAGGATCTCACTACACATCACGCTAAAACGGACCTTGACACATGGTTACCTAGCAGTGCCGTCCGACGTAGATGAGCCGACTTCCTTTATACAAAAATGACAACCAAAAGCGACTACCTAGAGGAGCCATCGGACGTAGATGAGCCGATTTACCTTGCAACTCATAACGTGAAACGACTACCCAGAGGTACACCGGAAGTAGACGAGCCGAACTGTAAAACACGGTACTAACCCCACTGACAGCCCTGCATGGCATGCTTAAACTAACCTTCTACTAACAAATAGCGCTCTGCGGCCGGCGTGATAGGCGGTGTGGACAACTACCTCCTTGTCCGCACGGTAAAGACCCCTCGGTGCTCTTCGACAATAGTAGGCTAATGCTGGCACCCTGGCAAAATCAACTTTCTCGTCCCTCTCAAAATACCCCCCCCCCAGCTACAAATTATCTTGCGCAGGAGCAAAGTAAAACTAAAAACATTTAGACATCAGGGAGATATCCCCCACCCAAACCCCGCCTTCAGCACCTAAAACATCACACACACACTTTGACGTAAAACTCCCTTAACGTAAATGTGCGCTTGCCTGCGCTTTGCTTGCGAAACACACTCGCTTTAAATGCGGCACAAATGACCTTTATAGTCCGGCACGCCAAAAAAGAAATCATTCTCAACTGAAATTCACACATATGGCAACTTGGGTTCATCAAAACACAAGAAGCTGAATGTGGAACGTTTTCCGAAATGAAGCAAAACTAATTGCATATTCATATCCAGAACACTCCACCAATCCTAAGACCCTGTCCCGGAGTCCGATGCAACATCAGAGGCGTTCATTAATTAATGGTAGTTGTATTCATTTTAGTCGTTCAAAAGAACACAAAGGAGACAATGCTCATCGTGAGCAGCAATTACAACAAAACCAGACGCTTCTGCTGCTTGGTAAGCGTTTGCAGAGCAGTGCCAGCTGTGGCGTTGGTATGTGCTCAGGACACAGCAAGCCATGGGCACCAGACAATTACTTGAAAAAATGTACGTAAATATGCTCCGCCCTTGCGTGGTGCCCGGGCTCAGAAAATCACGCTGGTGCCCCAAAATCGAACTGCTACCCGGAAAAACAAGCCTGTATCCCGAAAAATTCAGCAGTGACCCAAAAAAGTAAATCCGGGCCCGGACAATTGCGCTAGAGTCCCAAAATTGCACCGGAGGCCACAAAATCGCATAGGGACCGAAAAACGTGTGGGGTCCCAGAAGAAATGTGCCGGGTCCCTAAAAAATCGCGCTTGGGCCCACAAGTCGCACCGGGGCCCGCAAAGCAACCCGGGCTAAACAGTATTCAGAAAAGGTCTTGCAAAAAAAACTAGTCGAGCCCAGAAGATTCGCTTCGGGGCCACAACTCGCGTCGGAGCCACGAAGACTCGCGCCTGGGCCCGACCAATTACGCCGGGACTCGGACAAAATAGAACCGGAGCCCCCGAAACCACGTTGGGGCCCAAATATTCCCGTCGGGAGTCCCAAAATAATCAGTTGGGGGCTCTAAACAAATGCGACAAGGGCCCCGAAAATCGCAACGGGGTCCGAAAAAATATGGGCCTCGAACATTAAGCATGGACCATTAAACATTAATCCGGACATAAACAACCACTTTGGAGCCCCGTAGATTACGCCAGGGTGCCCAAAATCGAATAGGGCTCCGAAAAATACGTTCCGGTGTCGCGAAAAAAAATCACGCTGGCACCCAAAAATCGCGCCGGGACACGGAAAAGCGACTCGGACTTAGCAAAAATTCAGAAGAGGTCCAGAAAAAATCGCGTCGAGCCCAGCAAATTCGTGTCGGCGGGCTCAGACTACTTGCGGCAGGTCCACTACAGCTCGCTTTGGGGCCCCAAAAACTGGCGTCTGGGTCCGAAAAATCGCACCTGAACCTCGGCAAATCGCACCGGAGCCTTCAAAATCACATTAAGCCTCCAAAAATCGCACTGGATCCCCCCAAAAATCCTTCAAGGGCCTAACAAAAATCAAGTCAGGGGTACTTACTAAATCCAGCGGTGCCGTCAAAGCTACCGGGAGCCCGATAATCTATCGGAACATTCCAAAACGCACCGGGCCTTGGAAAAAGCAAAAGCGCCTTACAATATCAGCTGAGGCCCTAAATACACATATAGGGAGTCATCGAAACACACCAGAGATCCTCAAAGCACGCTGTGACACTCAAAACATACTGTGGCAGCAACTACAGCATAAGGAGCTAAAAAACAGGCCGGTGCCCACAAAAAAATGGCATGGCCATAAAAAAACGCGCAGACGCAGCAAATTAACGCATCGGGGCCTTCGAAAACCTTTGGTCCTTCAAAAACACCGTGAATCCACACAAATAAAGACGTAAAGAAGCACGTGGGTCTCAAAAACACGCTTCGGTACTAATACGCTGCCTGGGCCCTGAAATACATCAATAAATGGAGAAAGCGCAACGGATGCTAAAAATAACGTCGAACCCGCTCGCTCGTCTCGGTTCGGTAGCCAATCTGTGAGCATATCTGAACAAAATAATGACGTAGATACATCAATGTTCAAATAGTTATCCGGACTCCATTCCTACCAGAGAATCTGCGAAGGAGGGAACCAATTTGGACTTTAAATCATCGATTTTCCCACAGAACCAAGGTACGAAACATTATATGACTGTCAAGTTTTTGCACAAGACCATAATATAGCAGCAATTGTCAAAACGCATGGGCCGTAGCAGGAACCCCAAACACCACAGAAACGCAGGAAGTGTGGCGAATGTGGCGAATGCGCAAGGCGGGAGTACACGTGCACAAACATTGACGTGGGGACTATTGGGTGCTATAGATTGGAATGGAAAATTTGAGAAAAAAGTCATTTTAATGAGCTGGGGGAGGGGATGAGTTGCATTCTGTTGGCTTAGAAACTATGATGGCAGGTTTGTCCCACTCTTCAGAAATTTATGTTGTCATTAATTATTTCAAGTTAAAATTAGTCCCTTTGGAAGAATACTGGTTGAAACCCGATGGCATCTTAAAAAAGGTGTTGATGAGGGTGTGGGCACACTCTAGGTGCACCACTGGTCGGTAGGTTTGGGCCCACGCCGAAGGTTAAGCCCCCACCCCAAACCTGTGCTCCAGATCCGCCAGCGCATCAAGGCGATCTCATCACAACAAATGAACATTGGCGAAGTCGGGGTACCAAATTTATATAATAAAATAGAAAACAAAGCATTGTGATAGCATAGGGTTGTAAAAACATACGACACCGAAAGCCAGCTATTGGCCATTTTGTATCACTCATGGTAAAACTACAACTTCCCTTCAGGGAAGTCAATTTCTGAGGAAAAAAAAATAATTGGGGGAGTTCCAGGCATGGAGAAAATGTAAGGCCGAAATCGATTCGAGGGAGGAGATCGACCGTCAGGGCCCATGCTTATATTGTAATTATTGGGGGAGGCGAGCCGGTATTGAGAAGACCAATCCCCTCAAATATGTGAACATCGACACCCATACTTTCCTTTTCAAACAGTGGCCGTGCAAAACACTATGCCTCCTGCTGGATCTGCTTGTATTGGTGGAGCACGTGGGCACACCCGACACAAAGTATACCTAGTGGCCATCTTTAGACGAGTCTCAGAAGATTACCGTGGATGACGCATGGTTTCTCAGAAGATTACCGTGGATGACGCATGGTTTCTTCAAATGAAGTAGTATTGAACATGACAACACGATAAGGTCAATGCAAGAGTTGCAGGCTCCAAAGTCATTGCAAAAAGCACATATGGAATGTATTGGACTAAAGACTATCACTAATAATGTCATAAGTAGATGCAATCAAGGTGTCACACCTAAAAATACCAACCGAACATACAGTAAGATGCAATACGAAAAGGCGATAAGATGCAATCGGTAATTCAACAAACATTTGTGAATAGGGAGCAGAATTAAAGCCCATTAAGCCGCGCGTAGCACAGTGGCAACCTTTGTTTTAAGGAGCAGTACCGCGGGAGAAATGACATTGTTTAAACAGTGTCGATGATGCAATATCAGTCTGTCGGACGGTAGGGGATGCATATGCTTGGAACATGTGACCTGGATCAGCTACACCCCCGGTGCGGAAGTGTGTTTGTAGGGGCGAGGGAGAGTTACATTCTAGATTTGCACACATACGCCGAGGATGGGAGCGAAACGTCATGATGTGTGGTACGAGAATGGTGTATAATCTGGGGCTATGGAGCAATTTCTCTCTCATTTAAGCTAACACCGCCTGACACAATTTGCAACCCACAACCGCCGGGGGAGGGGAGAGGGGTATCGGCCCCCCTAACATCTCAGGATCTAGTCGAAGGATTGGAAAGAACAACGTCAATGGATAACCCCGGTTCTTTTGACATCACCACATCCATTTTGCCTACTTCAGGTGACGTATGACATCACACGTGACGTCGGAAGCGGAAGCGCTGTAAATGTATGTTTGAAGCTCCGTAGCTGGTGCTATGATGGCTGCGGCGTCTTGATATTGCACCATTTAACTCTCGAAATATTTCACCTTCAGAAACGTGTCAATATAATGCCAAGGTAATGCCAAGATAATGCCAAGATAATGCCAAGGTGTGAAAAAATGGAGGAAGAAGTCAAGTGGCGTCTGGGTCAGTTTATATGCAGTTAATTTTGTGTAATATTTGGAGGAAATCGGTTCACATGTATTCAAGTGGTTTTATGAGAATTATGCTGCAACCATTTAAACGTCAAAAAAGAAACGCAAATCACTTCTTAGATAAACACCAATACGATCACCTGACATGTTGTTTTTGGTATGATAGTGCAGGAAACAGCATGCCAAAATGTCATTATGCAATTTATCAGAATGCACAATTGACTGCAGTTGTTTCCATGCATGTGCAAAGTTTTCCTTTCAGGAACCAAGTCTTTATCAACGGGAAACGTTCCCTCACAGTCAAACCGAACACCCGGACCTTAAACATGACGGCTTCAAATCGAACCCCGGACATTAAACATGACGGCTTAAAATCGAACCCGCGGACCTTAAATATGACGGCTTCAAACCGAACCCCGGACCTTAACTACAACGGCTTAGCTTCGTGACATGACCTGACCTGAGAACCTTCATTAGGTGACAAGCACATTTTGTCTTGGAAATTGTCGATGATAATCTGAAGGAGGCCAAAGTCAGCTTAAAGTTAGATCGTGCGTCAACAGGACAGGATAGATCCGGGGCATAACAAGCGCACACACACACACACACACACACACACACACACACACACACACACACACAATATTTTGTTTTATCTTGCATCATTCTTTCCATCTGCAGAACGCACCGGTGCCTTTCTTCTTTCTTGCTATCTTCATAATTCCTGCTCTACTTTCCTGTTACGAACACGCAGTGCAGTTGAATGAAATGCGCAAGCACACAATGCAGTTTATGTTGTCAATGTTATCGGGTATCGGGTATCATCAGTCATGCGGCACTCCACTGAAACGTTGTCGGCACGCTTGACTGTCCGGTGTTATGCTATGCGTCACGGCCGCTGGCTGCAATCGGGACCGGGTGGCATTGAAGTTAGCGAACTTGTGTCGGCGCATGGGCCGGCGCCACTCATGAGTTGCCTCGCATTGCTGACACGTGTGCCAAGTGACAAGCTAAGTGTGAACTGCTCTCATGTACGGCATGTGCACCCGTGCCCACTGGCGGATCTAGCCCACCGGTTTGGGGGGGCAACTCGGTTTTGGCGTCGCCCCGCCCTCCCCTCCCCGGTGGCGTACTTAGGATTGCATCGGAGGAGGGGTCGAAGGGATTTGGAGGGTGCCCATTCTCCACTATTTTTTGTGAAAAGCATCGGTTTCTACCACTATTTGTCAAATGGGCCCATTTTTACAATAATAATTAATGACAACATATTTCCTGTGTAGGGGCCCGCCACTGGCGGATCTGCCCACCGGTTTGGGGGGCCAACTTTCGGTTTTCGGCGTCAGCCTCCCTCCCTTCCCAGTGGCGTACCTGGGAATTACATCCGGGGGGAGTCGACGGATTTGGAGGTGCCCATTCTCCCGCTATTTTTGGTTAAAAGCACCGGATTTCGACCACTATTTGGCAAAGGGGCCCATCTGAAGAAAAAATAATAATTGACAACATAGTTTCCTGTGTAGGGGCCCCAGCCTACCTCCACTGTTTCTATTTACCGGATTTTGTTCTTGCTTACCAAAACGTTCACGTTCTCGTTCAACGTCTTGTACCACGTCAACGTTCATGCACGTGTCACACTGGCGGATCCGATTTTGTCAACTCTTGCTGTAAGCAGAACTTAGAGCATGGAACCCTCGATGTGTGTTAGAATCTACTATGCTACCACACTGGCTTCCAAACAATTTTTTTAAATTTAAAATTGGAGATTCTTTCATCCAGACGCTACTTTTAACCTCGGCAAGGTTACTGCATTTTAATTTAGTTGACTTCTGTTGGTTTCGGGGGGGCAAAGACACCATGGCCCCTTTTAAGCGCTCGGGGGTCATGACCGGAATGGCCCCTCCCTGGATCCGCCAGTGTAAATACATACCTCCTGTTGCTATTTTCTTGAAAAAATCAGTCAATGTGCCCGTCTGTTCATCTTAGCAACCCCAACACCAACATACGAAGCATGCTGCTCAACTGAGCTCAACTGGTCACTCGCACAAACATCCTGTTATTCCGCTTTCGAATCTGGCTCACTGGGTCCACTTGCCCGTTACTGGCTAAACAAACTTCTGAACCTATCTGACGAAGGAATAATGAAACTGCTGATTTCGTCATCTCTTGCTGTAAGCAGAACTTCAACAGCATAGAACCCTCGATATGTCAGAATCTACTATGCTACCATAATGTGCTTCCAAAAAATTATTAAAAATACCTGTAAATTGGAGTTATTTCACCCGGAACGCTATTTTTAACCTCAGCAAGATTACTGCATTTTATTCAGTTTACTTTCGTTGGTTTGGGGGGCCAAAGATACTATGGCCCCCTTTGGCGCTGGGGGCTGGGTGCCCCCTGCCCGTGCCCGTGCCCAGTATGCATCGCTCGTATCGCTCTTAATACCATTTAAGTGAAATCAAGGTCATTATCTTAACTACCATTACATAACGGGTAGATACAAGTAATGTGAAATAAGTCAGATGCAGTTTTGCGCTTCAGGTTATCTGTTGGAATGCGCGTACCTGCATGCGTCATGAAATGCTACTCTGCTCATACTAATTCTGAAAACACTGGTTATGAGAGTGCGCAGTCAAGATGACGCCATAGGTATGAGGTATGCGCTATTGGTGGCTCACGTCGTTACAAAACACTGGTTATGAGAGTGCGCAGTCAAGATGACGCCATAGGTGTGAGGTATGCGCTATTGGTGGCTCACGTCGTTACAAGATGACGCCATAGGTGTGAGGTATGCGCTATTGGTGGCACACGTCGTTTCAAAACACTGGTTATGAGAGGCGCAGTCAAGATGACGCCATAGGTATGAGGTATGCGATATTGGTGGCTCACGTCGTTACAAGACGATGTTGTAATTTGTTCGCTTACTTAGGCCTTTGGTAGCACATTTTGGTAATGGTGACATCACATTCCGGTGCATTCGACGGAAAAACGCCATGTTATGTTTCATTGTACACCCAAACTATTTACTCACATGCTTGAAATTATAAACTGTCAAAGTAGTTGTTTTTTTTGCATAATATATGTATTATGCAATGCACGAACTCTCCAACGTATTAATATCGCAACCGCCACCTGAAAAATGGCCCAGAGCGCGCAAATTGTTTTCCAGAATTGTGCGACGGTCCCACGGAATAATAGTCATCGGCTTTCCCTGGAAGCAGCTAGAACGATTGCATGACGAATAGTCGGTGTGTATAGAGTCGTGGTGTATGAGTCCGTCTGCATGAGTTGGTGTGTATTAGTTGGCCCGCATGAGCCTGTGAGCATGAGTCGGAGTTGGTGTATATCATTTAGATAGGCAAAGCCTTCTAAGGGATACTGAACATGGATTTAAAGGTGGGAGTTCTTGTTTAACTAACACGTGAGTTAATAGGGAATGTAACAAGAGAAGTAGACAATCAAGACATTGTCAATCAAGAGACAATCAAGACGGGACAGATTTTGACAGATGTACTTAGACTTTAGCAAAGCTATTCACAAAGTTCCACACAGGCGTCTAGTTCATCAACTAGAGCAGCATGATATTCATGGAAACGTTCTAGATTGGGTTGAAGCATGGTTCAGGTACGGAAATAAAGGGTAGTGTTAAATGGATGCAAATTTGAATGGAAAGATGCTATGAGTGGAATGCCACAGGACTCAATGGAAGGGTGGCTGATCAATGGAATAGGCCGCCTGCTGATGCTGTGGGGAGCCCTTCATTGAATGTATTTAACAATAGGGTGAACATTTTTTGGGGGGTTGGAGAGTCTTGACTTTGAGTTATAATTAGTAGTGGATGGGGATACATTTATTTGAGCATGCATGGATGGGGTTGAACATTAATGACACTCGAATCACGCTTGTGTTACGCATTATCGATTGAACAGGGCTTAATAGATATTGGTATGTGTGTAGAATGCTGGTAGCTAGTTTCATTGGAATTTAGGATGCGGTATTGGTTGGAGTTCTGAGTATCTTTTTGTCTAAGCTTATATAGCCCTTCCCTGGCTTAACCCAGATGGCCTCTGTGGTTCTTATTAAGTCTGATAACTATATGACTTGAGGACTACTCATTGAAGTTGGCTAAATGGTGGCAGAAATATCACGAGGTATTGGTGCCAGAGATATTGTCCATTCCTGCCAATAAGTGGCGCGCCAGATACCCGACTCGACGGCGTATTCGCTCGTCGTTCGCTCCACCTTGACAGAGCTTGGTCCGCTGGATGATTCCTTGACATGTGGCCGATCTCCTGTGTATCTGCCATGTGCCCTGGCGAGTCTGCGAGCCGCTAACGGGACACACCAAACGGGATCCAATCTGCCTTGACATGTGGCCGATCTCCGGCGCATCTGCCATGTACCCCTCCCCCGCTGACCCCGCTGATCACTCAACTGGCTCCGTCTGCCTTGACCCCTCGACAGTGCCTCTGCCAACGCACGGCAACTAGAGGCGTGCGCCGCGCACGCGAACACATGCCCTGCACGCCGTCACGCCGCGGCCAGCCAGCCGGCACAGCTGACCGCTGACCGCTGCCTACGTCACGGGGCGCCGGCGCGCCCGACGACCGCGCGTTTTTCCCGCGCCGTGTTACACCATCGACGGGGCGGCTGGCGCGCGCCGAGTAATCACTGAATGGTGCCGCCGAACGCTGTGGTTTTCGTGCGTACACAATGCACCAATTAATGGCCGATGCGAGCAGCACGCAACACCACGAGCCTGCTGGGTTCCCGGTGAGTCCCAACTCTCGTGGGCCGCCGAGCCGGTAACGCCACACGGGATCTGTACCAGTAGGGCGATCTTGTAATACCGTGGCCGGGAAAACAGTGCGCCTGTGGTAGTTCACTGGTTGACTTATCTCCGGCGGCGGCTTCACTACTGGCCGCACAACTTTAGTGGCGAGTTTTCGTGGCCGATAATTAGGTCGTTGCAGCTGCGGAGATGCGGTTGCCGGACGTCGGCCCCGCCACCAGAGCATGAACAGAACAGGCACCGTCGCAGCCCTGATGGCGTCCAAAGTGCGATTCCCTGTAGCATTGCACATAATACAAGACATGTTCGTTGCTATTCTTCCCGAACAAAATACAAGGACTGGGTGATACGTTGATTGCCCCAGCAGAATTGTTGGCGGTGGTTTGCTCTTTCAGCAATATTACCTTCAGCTCTTTCAGCAATAATACTCTTGCGGATCGCATGAAGGGCCTGAAGTCGAGAAACAGATGGGTGGAATGTATGAGGGCCCAGTCTTTACCAGGCATTAGCAAAATGTAAAATGTCTGCCGCTCAGGCAACTCAGTTGGTTAGAGCGCTGGCCTGCACTGGTCTCCTTTGTTTTGACAAAGCGGGGCTCGAGTCGCTTCACGCGCTCGTATTTAGCCCCCGACTGGGAGGGTCAGTTGGCAGCTGCCCCGATAAGATCGGGGACGAGCTAGCGGGTGGCCATGTCCTTGCAGTGACGGCACGCCAAGCTTTCGGTCAAAATTCCGCCGTTGAACTGGAATTCGTGGATCGGGTGGTGGGGTCAGGGCTCACGGAACAAGCTCTGCTTAACAATAGAATCCCGACCCACAAAGCATTAATTCGGACTAAGCTTATATGAAAACAATCGGGAAGCATGTGTATTAAGAACTAATTTGCTTCTCTTGACCAGTCGCTTCACTGGCCCTAATGACTTCCACATACACAGATATGGCAATGGGAAATTAAGCCATTTGGATGGGGACATCCTCTCTTCTAGTAAGCATGTTTTTGCGCCGGCATCAGATTCGAACAAAGTCATTGAAAATGCATGGTTTCTTGCATGAACTGTTTTCATGAAGCTTTTTCCTGAACGACACCTGTCAGAACACTTTCTACCCAGTACTAGAAGCATCCTACCAAAGAATCCCAAGTTCTAATAGCCGAGATCAATTGAATGTTGAATCTTAATTATATTTGGCAGAAGGCTGGGCGATTTCTTAGGATAATTTGGGCCTATTTACGACTATAGTACACGCCACTATCTTAGTAGGATTTTTGTGTATGTTTGTAGCCTATCAGGATGCATCGTCAAGTTATTTAGAAGAACTGTAACACTGTCCTACCAATGGTTACCAGATATAAAATATTTTTTGGATAGCTTAAGATATGACAGCGGGTGTGAGGCTTGCTAAGTGATTACCGGTTGGTGTTGCCAAGCGATGACAGGTGCTGATATGTGTGATGTGCAGCTCAGACCTGCCTCGTCACGACAGATAAGCTTTGTCGAACATTGGAGTATCGGACCTACTTTTCTCTGATGCTGCCAATCCCTAGTACCACATCTGTCCAAACCGTGTCCTATTGAATGTGCCCTACGAGTAGTGTGGAGAGAAGCTTCGCGAAAATTTCTTCATTTTCACGATCACTGGTGAAGATCACTACATTCAGTGACTTATCAAGCTCGGCCAACGCTACAAACAATGGCATTCGTCGTTCACACGTCTGGTCCTCAGAGGTTCGCATATGAGTAAAGACTACACTCCGGCATTCGGTCAGGAGAAGGAGTGTTTATGGCTGTTAGACGTGGAGGTGCATTCTTTCTGTGCAATATTCGTGGATGCAACTTCAAATGCATCAAATATCAGAGAATACTTATACATATCCCATCGCCAAGCGAGTAGACACCACAAATGCGTAGAAGTACAGCATGCTAGACGTAAGTAACAATAGGCCCGCATTTCAAGCGCCAGCAATAAATAATCTCCGGAGACCGCCTGAACGCCGAAAGCACTCAGCGGAATATCTGGAGAAGAAACACAATGCGATTTGTTCCCTTGGTAACCGACCTTGCCAATATGAATTGCTGGTCTACAGGTGTGAAGATTTTCACTATAAATTGTTACCAAATTCGCGGGCCGTTCGCACATGGCGGAATGTGTTTCTTTTATATTGCATCGTATTTCATCGTATTGTATCGTATTGCATCGTATTGTATCGTATTGTATCGCAATGAATCGTATTGTATCGCATTTTATGGTATTTTATCGTATTGGCTTAATTTCATTTCAGACACACTTGGTCAAATGACCTCGGCATCGACATAGGGTTTGTATATTTCTTCTTTCGCATATAAATCAAGGTACATCGTGCACATACAGCTCAAGTATCAATCCAGTACCTGCTGTTACTTGAATACAAGCGTAACCTCGAGACGATGATGCCACATAGCATTTCATTATCGGTGTGGTTCCGCTGAAATACTTCAGGCCTTTAGCAAGCCTATCTATAAATATTACGCAGTTCTGTATATACGAATTGCGCATGAAATTGCGCCGGTACTCTACAAATGTGCTAAAATCGACAGTGCGGTGTGGAAAGCCACACACCCTGTTAACAGAACGCTTTCTAAATGACCCCCAAAGTGTACAAAATAAAAGATGAACATAAACACTGGAATATATAAAATTTAGCTTCAGCACGGTACGTATGAATTATGCACATTAGACGGCCATAACATGTGCATTTAGCCGGCATTTCTGCCGATCGATGTCAGCATCGTCAGTAGCACCGTGTGTGATGTTGTGTCCCAAGCTCTTGACGCGGCAAGCTTCTTCCGACCGGACAACATTGAGAGAGAAGATAGGCTGAGTTGCACAGTTGAGGGCATTTGAGGGCATTTGGTCCGCTCAACTCCCTCGTTACGACTATTATACCTGCATCGTTCTCTTCTCAAAATTCACCACAGGTATAATTTGGACGTATGGTGACGGTCCACGCTGATGGCGCTAGAAAACAAGCTCGTCAGCATACATTATATGCCTTACTTATTTACCTCCAGCATACAGTCTATATAAAAGACACGCAATAGCTTGCCGAGATCATCCCCATAGACATTGAACAGACAGGAAGGCAACATTCTCCCTGTCGCAGGCATGTGGTACTCGTATGATACTATCGTATGATCGTATGGTACTCGACAAACGAATGTCTAAGGTGAGTGTCAGCGCTTATGCATGGAATACTTGATCAAGGAGGCATGGTATGTTAGCCTGCTCGACTGTTGCTTGCATTGTCACCCCACCACGCACTAACGTCCAATCCCCACAGGGCAGCGACCTCCAATTTCGACAGGGCAGCGGCTTCCAATCTCAAATGATCCCGACCGCCAGGCGCCAGATCGCCTCGCCGCATCTGTGATCACCCCAGAGCTCTACCTGTCCAATGTTGATCTCGGCAAGCTCCGGGTGCACATACGAGGCCGTGGCTGCCCGCAGCAGCAACAGACACGAGCCTCGCGATGTGCTTGCGGCGTGATGCCCGAGTTGTCACGGTCGTAGGCCTTCTTGTGTGTCTTCAATGACGCCCTGTGTGTGCAATGACATCGGCATAATGTGATGCAGATGCGACTGCCAATGCGAGTTCCGCTTCCGAATCGCAAGGACTGTTGTCAATGGCGAGATGCTTGGTGGTTCTTCCCATTCACGAGCGGGCGATACGTCAAGGAAGTGGCATTGAGGGCGTTAGGTGATTGGAATCAACAGGCATACTGATGCGCATATGCCCTCTCTCTCTCTCTCTCATTCTCACTCTCACTCTCATTATCACTCACTCCTTCTCCCTCTCACTCTCACTCACCCTTTCCCTCCCACTCCTTCTATCTCTCTCTCTCTCTCTCTCTCTCTCTCTCTCTCTCTCTCTCTCTCTCTCTCTCTCTCTCTCTCTCTCTCTCTCTCTTCTCTCTCTCTCTCTCTCTCTCTCTCTCTCTCTCTCTCTCTCTCTCTCTCTCTCTCTCTCTCTCTCTCTCTCTCTCTCTCTCTCTCTCTCTCTCTCTCTCTCTCTCTCTCTCTCTCTCTCTCTCTCTCTCTCTCTCTCTCTCTCTCTCTCTCTCTCTCTCTCTCTCTCTCTCTCTCTCTCTCTCTCTCTCTCTCTCTCTCTCTCTCTCTCTCTCTCTCTCTCTCTCTCTCTCTCTCTCTCTCTCTGGTTTAATTATCTTCCAACACGTTTGTTGATTTCATTATCTGATGCACCGAATGCTCGAGAGGTCGTGACGTAAGCGAGCCAACTGAATTAGCCCCTGGTATGGATGCCGAAATTGGATGATCTTGATCACAAACGATTCTTGAGCGTGATCACCCGTCGAAAAAAACATGCTACTTTATAACCAGACTGCTTCATCATATGCTCAATTTTCTTACGCAGGCAGGTGCGAATGTGTGCATGTACGTGTGTCTGTTTGCTAGATTTGAGCCGTTGAGTGGTTACTTGGAGTGCTGCTGGGAACGGACGGGCGGCTGCCAAGCTTGGACAACCTTAGAGGTTAATCAGATGACATCCCACGAGAAGGAAGCACCTGCCGACGTTCTAAAGCTTCCAGTATTGCACGAATGCACGCTTATCTCCTACTCCACTATCTTTGCCTGAGAAGTAAGTGTTTTGGGTTGGTTCCATTGCGATCCGGTCCGCCCGGACGTCGTCTCTGTCGCCTTCCTCCCGTTCTGCGTCCTCGTCGACGGCGACGGGCGGCGCTGGCAGGCTGGCCAGCCGGTCACGCACGGCGTCCAGCAGCGGGATCGCCGAGTTGCGCAGCTCCTCGCCGAGGCGGTCGGTCGCGGCGTCTGTCGCGTCGTCGGTCGCGGCGTCGGTCGCGGCGGTCGGTCGCGACGTCTGTCGCGGCGTCGGTCGCGGCGGTCGGTCGCGGCGTCTGTCGCGGCGTCGGTCGCGGCGTCGGTCGTGGCGTCGGTCGCCGCGGCGCCACCAGCCACAGACCGGCGCCGCCGTGTTGAGAACCCCGGTCACCGGCAACGGTTCAATGGCCACCAAGCACCGCCCGGGAGCAAGAAAGGTGCCCAGTCGGGGATTGTGCTCCACCAACCCGTCCAGAAATTCCTTGGCGACCGATGGAATGGAATGCGACACACTCAAAACATCTCAAATGCAAATCAGTCTTAAAACCAAAACGCTGCTCTTGCGGTTGGCAGCCCGCCAAATCACTTGATTCCTTAGCAGAAGTGTTTCCATGGCAATCCTGGCGATGTTCGGCACGATGAGCTGAACTTTCCACCGGATCACCCATGAAAGCTGTAGTGAGCAACTGTAGATATGACTTGCTATCACGGATATGGATATCACCGGCATCTTGATCTGTCACTAGCTGTCAGACATGACAGGTATGTCAACCACCTATACGTCATCAAGTGGGCGGCTAGAGATCCGCCGCCGCGAGTATGGCATGCGGCATTTTTCCATGTCGCCACAAACATGACTCGCGATCTTCTGACCCGTCATTTTGGATGTGGCAGACGACATTCTGAACCACCCTCGCAGATGACAGATGCCATGCTGACCCGCCACCACAATGTGACAGACAGTATACTGACCTGTCACAACGGGCATCACAGAGAAGGTATGCTAACCTGTCGTCCACCACGGACACTGGTGCTGTCCTTGAGCTGGCGCCGTCGCTGACGCTGGTGCTGTCCCTGTCATGCAGTGCGGTGCGGTGCGGTGCGGTGCGGTGCGGTGCGGTGCGGTGCGGTGCGGTGCGGTGCGGTGCGGTGCGGTGCGGTGCGGTGCGGTGCGGTGCGGTGCGGTGCGGTGCGGTGCGGTGCGGTGCGGTGCGGTGCGGTGCGGTGCGGTGCGGTGCGGTGCGGTGCGATGGGTGTGGTGCGGTGGGGTGCGGTGCGGTGCGGTGCGGTGCGGTGCGGTAGCGCCAATGAGAGGCACGGATCTCAACCGTGTTTTGGAGCCACAGCAGCTTGAGATCAGGCGTCTTCTGAGGAGCTTTCGCTGGGAGGTGCGCGGATAGCCAAAACAGATCCATCTCTTTTGCCACACAAATCTCTTTTGCCACATCTATCTCTTTTGCCACATCCAACTCTTTTGCCACAACCGCCATGGCGGTTGTGGCGAAAAGTGTTATTTTCACCGTGATAAAAACGCAACCGTCGTCCTGTGTGATAGTTTACCATCACTAGGGGGGGGTGCAGAATGTTAGCTGTGAGAGCTGGTCCTACGTAGGTAATACTCTGGACGAGGTCCTGAAGTTACTCGAAGTCAGATCGCCTTGAGAACGCAACGGCTCAGGATCGCAGTGGCTCAGGACCGCGGCGGCTCAGAACTGCAGCGACTGGGGACTGCAGTAACGCGGGATTGCAGTGGCTCAGGACTGCAGTGGCTCGTGGCTGCAGTGGCTTATGGCTGCAGCGGCTCAGAACTGTAGCGGCTCGAGACTGCAGCGGCTGGGAACTGCAGTAACGCGGGACTGCAGTAACGCGGGACTGCGGTGGCTCGGGACTGCAGTGGCTCGGGACTGCAGTGGCTCGGGACTGCAGCGGCTCAGGACTGCAGTGGCTCGTGGCTGCGGACGCTCAGGGCTGCAGTGCCCTGGTTGGTGACGGGGTTACAATGTTACTGAAGTGGTGCGTTTGATAACGACCTGACCAAACAACATCTCGGTCACTGGCCACGAGCACAATTGTGTTTACTCGTGTAGGCATGCTAATATTCACCATGTAGCATCTGGTCAGACCATAAATATATCGTCAACGAAGGAAAACAAATCAAAGAAGTAGAAAAAAAGGATCGGAGTGCTGAATTATTTTCGTTTGGTATCCTGTCATTATCTTGAATTGCCTTACGCCATCTCAATGTTTTTTTTTTTTTTTTTTAATTTGTCCTCATATCAGATGCAGCAGCAGCCTATCCTATTTGGATATTTGGTGCATATATGTATGCACCTTCATTGGGTCTTTCAATGTGGGGCTTCCCTAGGTGAGCTGCCCATAGATCAGGATAGCCAACACATGGGTGCCTCGGGATGCAAGCAAGAGATACAACAGAATGTGATTATACCAATACTATTATCATCCCTTCTGTATTTTCTTTTTCTTTTTGTAGATAGACTACCACCAATTAGTAGAAAGGAAATGAGACCCTGGGAAAACCGTGGACAGGTAGCAAGCTAGTAGCGCCCATGTAATTCCCAGGTCACAAGTTGAAAGGTTAGGGGGAGTACAGAAAAGATGAAAGCATTCAAACAGAGATAACTCATGCAGAATATGCATGGGTGAATACGAACCGAACAAAATCCTTCATCACAAAAAAGAAAAGAAAAAGAAAACACATTCTTTTAGGCACATCGTACATTTCTGTGTTGCCATATATCATCAACAATGACATCCTCTATGGCAAGGTATAATTTTCAAAAGTTATCTTTATTAATTATATTTTTATTAATTTAATTATTAACTAAGTTTTCGTTTGATTTGTACTATTCCATAAAGTAACGTCTAAGACATTTCTTTAGCACATCTTTTTTCCTTGGCACCTGTTCTATTCTGGGAAATATTTGGCATATTACACTGTTCCAGGATTTTGGTGCAGAGTATGTAATAGCAAACAGCCTATATTATCGATAAGTAAATGGTATAGAGAAATGTTGAATGATTCTTGTATTAGTAGGTGTTGCATATTGAAAGAAGTAAGCCATAGCACATGTTGATTTATTTATTTATTTATTTATTTATTTCACGATACATGCCCTCCACGTATAGTGGCTGTTATGGACAGTCTGGGTATAACTCACAGATATTTACAAAGAAAGGATATATATGTGGTCAATAGTGGGAGCAGATGCGCAACAAACATTCATACACGAACATAATACAATACCCATATCACTATCTGCACTACACACACCGTGCTTGCAACACGAGCTATAAACAAGTAGTTTATAGAAGTGATAGGAGCGATGGCATAAAGGTGAGTTCATAGTGCACACCAATCCATTTTGTAAGTTTTTTTTTGTGTGACAAGTGTTGTTCGTGGAGATAAGCTAGCGCATGTTTCTTGAAGTTAGACAGCCTCGATGTTTTTGTTTTAGCAGGGAGTTTGTTATAGTGGAAGACAGACGAATAGAGAAATCTCCTGCGGCCCGCCTCTCTGTGTATGGCTGGCAAGTGCAGGTGGTCGTCTGCACGCGTATGACGGTTTCGTAGGGCAGAGTTTGCAGTGATTTGACTGGGAATGTGCGTTGGCTCACCCGTCAGAATGATCTTGTGGAGCAAAGTAAGGCTGTGAAATAGATGCAGATCAGCTGCGGTGAGGAGACCCAACTCGTTACGGGCATCAGAAATATGATCAAATTTCCTTAGACCTGACACGACTCTAGTGGCGAAGTTAATGGTCTTGTCTAGTCTGTGGATGTTTGCTGCCGACCCGTTCCCGTAAACAGATATGCAGTAGCGGATATTGGATATAACTAGGCTATTGACTATAGTGAAGAGGGTACTGGTTGGCAGATGGTGACGCAGATGGCTCAGGGCCAGAAGGAGTCCAGTGCACTTGCGGACCACAACAGCTACATGGGAATGTATATCACGGCGTTCCATGATACATGGCAATGTATCATGCACAAATTTGTGCAGTATTAACATGTTTTATTCCTGCACCATATCAGTGAACTTCAATATCAATATCCTTGATCCAAATGTATCAGCGCTGCGGAATATTGCCCATTGCAGGCGCAGTGCGTACAAATATGAAGGCAATGCGGAATGGCGGGACAATGCGGAATGGCGGGACAATGCCGTAATGGCGGGACAATGCGGAATGACGGGACAATGCCGTAATGGCGGGACAATGCGGAATGGCGGGACAATGCCGTAATGTGCTGTCCACCTCCTGCGGGTTTCTTTAGACGTTCTGCTGTGCGTTGCATGCCAGAGTAGCCCGTCAGGATATTACACGAGCCAATGCCATGTGTAAGCTCCATCGCCTCGAAGTGTGCCGACTTTACAAGGCTGGGCACGTACGGTCTTGAACTCATAAAATATATTCCGGTTACTTCAGGGTGTTGTCATCGTTCGAACATGGCAGGTATTTAATGCAATACGATTCAGCTAACAGTAAAAACGTAAACCTTCCTCAATCAAATGCTCCGAAGTGTTCATCCACTTGGTGAAGTCCATGAGATACTTTTCTGTCATCTTCAAGTTCCTTGAGTGCTTGAGTGCTTGAGCGCGAATAATTATAAAAGTGGTGACCCCAGAAGGTAGATTCACCCGAAGATTCTATTACAGGAAATTGTACCATAGACGTCTAAAGCTAGTGAACTGGAGTGTCTTTGTTGCTTGGCATGTGCATTTCTTCTCCTTTTTTTTAGTATTTATTATCAAGAGCACGAACAGGAATCAGCTAAGACAGGAGCCCGGGAAATGATAAATCAAGTTAAAGCGTCAACATTGAAAAAAGAACATAATAAGCAACCCAAAGGCACATACTAACAGTACGAATAAATACACGGTGTATATCTCTCCCACACATGCAGAAAATGTCAAGCGAAGACGCATTACGGAAAACACTGAGCGGCGGTTTTGCAGCGAAATCCAGCGCTCTTGACCATTATGACCATTATGACCATTATGACCATTATGACCATTATGACCATTATGACCATTATGTTCGATACGCAGGACAGCTGGACAATGCGTTGGGACAATTATAGCAACCACATAGATAACCTACGCGGCGATTCGTTTATTCTCGGCTAACCCACTCTTCCAGCGATGGGAGGTCCTAGGGGCGAATCCTGCCAGCCGACTTGGGGAGGGTAAGAAAAATATAAAAATGCGGTATATTTTCACACATTCATGGGAGTTAGATGGCTTAGGATCTGACCTTGAATTAAAAACAATAGTTTCGACTCGCACTATGTATAGCTCTTCCGCAAGACGTGAAAAAGCCAATTTTGCTCAAAATCAGTCCATCTTGAGGGTGATGGCCTCATGCTCCCTTCATTATACTGGATTCGCTTCTGGGAGCCCCCCAGAGGCCGGGCCTCCACACATCACATCGGCTAACGACGCGCCGCCACCACCGCCAGCACCACAACCATCGGCTGGGACTCCGCCATTATTGCCACAACCAACAGCCGGGACTTCACCAACACCACCACAGTCAGCGGCCGAGACTTCACCACCACCACCACAACAAACTGTCAGGACTCCACCACTATTACCACAGTTAGCGGCAGGGGCTCCACTACCATTACCACAGACAGTGGCCGGGACTCCACCACCACAACCAATGGCTGGGACTCACCCACCGGTGCGCCGAGTCCAGCCGGCCGTTTCCCAACGGGCCGACAGAGTCGCGTTTCGCAAACAGTGCACGGACTCGTCCCTGGACGGAGGAGTGCAGCGCGGGCGGCCGCCGGCGGGCCGTGGGCAGGCCGTTGGCAGGCCGTGATCGGTTTCCTCACCGTCGTTGCCTCAGATGCCGTTTAGAGTGCCGTGCACGGCTGCGCGGCGCCGGCCGTCCCCTGCTGCGCCGTGAGGCTCGGTCGTGAGGTGCACGGCCTCTGGGGGTGGCCGGACGGACGTGAGGTGATGCGCCGTGAGGCTCGGTCGTGAGGTGCGCAGCCTCTGAGGGTGGCCGGACGGACGTGAGGTGATGCGCCGTGAGGCTCGGTCGTGAGGTGCACGGCCTCTGAGGGTGGCCGGACGGACGTGAGGTGATGCGCCGTGAGGCTCGGTCGTGAGGTGCACGGCCTCTGAGGGTGGCCGGACGGACGTGAGGTGATGCGCCGTGAGGCTCGGTCGTGAGTGCACGGCCTCTGAGGGTGGCCGACGGACGTGAGGTGATGCGCCGTGAGTCGGTGCGCGGCCTCTGGGTGGCCGGACGGACGTGAGGTGATGCGCCGTGAGGCTCGGTCGTGAGGTGCACGGCCTCTGAGGGTGGCCGGACGGACGTGAGGTGATGGGGTCGTGAGTGATGCGCCGTGAGGTGTGAGGCTCGGTCGTGAGGTGCCGGCCTCTGGGGGTGGCCGGACGGACGTGAGGTGATGCGCCGTGAGGCTCGGTCGTGAGGTGCGCAGCCTCTGAGGGTGGCCGGACGGACGTGAGGTGATGCGCCGTGAGGCTCGGTCGTGAGGTGCACGGCCTCTGAGGGTGGCCGGACGGACGTGAGGTGATGCGCCGTGAGGCTCGGTCGTGAGGTGCACGGCCTCTGAGGGTGGCCGGACGGAGGGGTGATGGCCGTGAGGCGGTCGTGAGGTGCGCAGCCTCTGAGGGTGGCCGGACGGACGTGAGGTGATGCGCTGTGAGGCTCGGTCGTGAGGTGCACGGCCTCTGAGGGTGGCCGGACGGACGTGAGGTGATGCGCCGTGAGGCTCGGTCGTGAGGTGCACGGCCTCTGAGGGTGGCCGGACGGACGTGAAGTGATGCGCCGTGAGGCTCGGTCGTGAGGTGCGCAGCCTCTGAGGGTGGCCGGACGGACGTGAGGTGATGCGCCGTGAGGCTCGGTCGTGAGGTGCGCAGCCTCTGAGGGTGGCCGGACGGACGTGAGGTGATGCGCCGTGAGGCTCGGTCGTGATGCGTATGCCTCTGAGGGTGGCCGGACGGACGTGAGGTGATGCGCCGTGAGGCTCGGTCGTGAGGTGCCGGCCTCTGAGGGTGGCCGGACGGACGTGAGGTGATGCGCCGTGAGGCTCGGTCGTGAGGTGCACGGCCTCTGAGGGTGGCCGGACGGACGTGAGGTGATGCGCCGTGAGGCTCGGTCGTGAGGTGCGGAGGCGGCCTCTGGAGGGTGGCCGGACGGACGTGAGGTGATGCGCCGTGAGGCTCGGTCGTGAGGTGCAGCCTCTGGGGTGCGACGGACGTGAGGTGAGCCTCTGGGGGTGGCCGGACGGACGTGAGGTGATGCGCCGTGAGGCTCGGTCGTGAGGTGCACGGCCTCTGAGGGTGGCCGGACGGACGTGAAGTGATGCGCCGTGAGGCTCGGTCGTGAGGTGCGCAGCCTCTGGGGGTGGCCGGACGGACGTGAGGTGATGCGCCGTGAGGCTCGGTCGTGAGGTGCACGGCCTCTGAGGGTGGCCGGACGGACGTGAGGTGATGCGCCGTGAGGCTCGGTCGTGAGGTGCACGGCCTCTGAGGGTGGCCGGACGGACGGGCCACCTGCCGCCCGAAGGGACAGCCGCGGGTGGCGACCCTGGCCCCAATGGACGTTAGTCGTGTGAACGTGATACTGAACTAGCCGGGTGCGCTTGTGAATGGAAAAGGTCTGCATCGGGAAACGTTCGCGTGTGAAAGCTGGCATCGCGTAAAGTTCGCACGTACATGCTGCGGTCGGTAAGCACATCGTAATGTTAACATTCCTTAAATGAGGTGGGAGGCGATACCAATCTCATTTCGGGCGCTTTTCAATTGCAGGAGTGCGAAGAGCATGTGCTTTGCAGGGATAGTGAACAGGAAGCGGCCGGAAACATGCGTGTGCGCGCAGACCTCAGACCTCAGCCTACATAGACGTTCGGTTATTACGTGCAGTCAGGGGGAGAAAGTAATCGTACGATAGGAGATTGAAGAAGTTCGCAGCAGATCAGAAAACACCACCAAATCTGTTCTGCCTGCGGTCCAAAAGCCTTATTATCAATACTGTGCTGCTGGGAACCCGACATTTATCCAGAACAACTACACCGCGTCTCCATTTGTGTACTTTAGCGCTTGAACGGTCGTTGGTCAGAACTAAAGAACACATCCCGCAAATGATTAACCTGACCAAATATGTTTCTTACTTCAAGTGTGCCGAAGGTCGCGTGCGCGTCATGCCTTACGACTGTTGCGGTGTTGATTGTGAAATTTAGACCGGCCATGCTGGTCAGTGTCCGTCAATTACGCCAGCTATGCTGGTCACTGCTCCTCCATTCATCACATTGCATTGCACGTTTCTCGCTTTGTTGGCAAATCGGCTGGTGAACATTTCTCCCACGAGAGTTGCGCGCGGGAAAATCAGCGTGAGCACACTTCGGTCGTATCGCATCACGCTGCTGGTCACGGCCGGGTTCGGCGAAGGTGTCGGCGTGTGTAGGCCGACCTACGTCACCGACTGCTGCATGGGACTGGGAGGAATGGACATCTTTATCATAGGCCGACAGGACACTACGTAATCCGAACGCCTAGGCCATACACATAATAAGGCATCATTTCATATTTCAACGCTCAAAGACGTATTCAAGTCCTGACTCCTCCACGACAAACCACATGCGGCATTCCACAGCTCATTCCTGCACGCTCAGTGGTCTGACGGCTGCTTATGATCTAATTTACAGTCGTGTTCATCTGAACAGCAATGACAGTCGTGCATCTTTACCCAGGAATACACGCACTGATTCATAGAATGCTACTCACTTGCAATACGCTACATATCGGCCTTACAGTTTACACCCTGCGCTTGGCTGACGCGAGAGTCGGCGCACGTCAGTCGGTGAGTACCGCCGAGTTGCGTGCGACATGGCGCGGCTCAGTCTGCGATAGGCGCCGGCGCACTGCGTCCAGCCGTGGTGCTCGATTTCGGCGGAGACACTACCGACCCCGGCCGCGGCGTACCGACAGCGGGATGCGCTCCGCCAAAATGTGACGCATCACTATCGAAAACCGTGCTCCGATATTGAGTGCGGCGTACACGTGAGCAAACGTGACTGCGCCGCCGCGGATGGCAAACATCGGTCAAGCTTACCGCTGAAATGCTCGTTGTGCCATTTCCGAGGCTGTACTTCAAAAGATGCGGCTTTGCTTGATGTCTGGAGACTTTCCAAACATGTCGACACACCAGTCGAGGACAGTCGAGTTGATGGCTATCGCGCTATTGACGTCATTTGATGGGCTAGTAACCTCTGCAAGACAGATGGTACCGAGCGACGGAAAAATATACTGGGTCCACACTACCAATGCTTGTCAATATCAGCCGTTTCATTGAGCAATTCCTTTCGTATGCTGTGCAATTCTCTGTTGTCCACTACGCATGCGGGATGGTTGTCTTTGCCGTCCTATCGCTTCTCTCCTGTTCTCACTCCACATCCGCAGTTATGCAGCTATGCATGACCAATGTGACCGAAAACCACCACGACCCGACCCGGCGAGACAACAGAACACACGCTCCGGGCCTGTCGGCAATCAACCGGTACGTCACAGCCGTGCACACGGTCGCACGGCTGTCAACCGACCGGCTCTCAGTCGGATCTCAGCCGGGTCTCGGCGGTTCTCAGTCGGATCTCAGCCGGGTCTCAGCCGGTTCTCAGCCGGCTCTCAGCGGAATCTCTGCCAGATTTCAGCCGATTTTCAGTCGGATCTCAGCCGGGTCTCGGCGGTTCTCAGCCGGATCTCAGCCAGCCGTCAGCTGGCCGCCATTCTCCCCATATGCCCACCCTGCCGTGACGAGTGGGCGTGCAGAATCCCGCATGCTGCCAAGCGCAGCCAGGTCGAAGCCAGCGACAACAATGCGGGAGGGGGTGGGGGTGTCGGTCGCAGCCTGCTGCGAGCCAGCCAGCGCTCACAGTTGCAGCGGCGAGCCGTCACCCAAAGATGACCGGCGCCGGGCCGGCGGGCACAGCGTCACCGGGCCGCGCCCAGTGCACCCGACGCGGGCACTCCCTGCCGCCGGGCCGGCGGGCACAGCGTCACCGGGCCGCGCCCAGTGCACCCGACGGGCACTCCTGCCGCCGGCGACGGCGGGCACAGCGTCACCGGGCCGCGCCCAGTGCACCCGACGCGGGCACTCCCTGCCGCCGGCGACGGCGGGCACAGCGTCACCGGGCCGCGCCCAGTGCACCCGACGTGGGCACTCCCTGCCGCCGGGCCGGCGGGCACAGCGTCACCGGGCCGCGCCCAGTGCACCCGACGCGGGCACTCCCTGCCGCCGGCGACGGCGGGCACAGCGTCACCGGGCCGCGCCCAGTGCACCCGACGTGGGCACTCCCTGCCGCCGGGCCGGCGGGCACAGCGTCACCGGGCCGCGCCCAGTGCACCCGACGCGGGCACTCCCTGCCGCCGGCGACGGCGGGCACAGCGTCACCGGGCCGCGCCCAGTGCACCCGACGCGGGCACTCCCTGCCGCCGGCGACGGCGGGCACAGCGTCACCGGGCCGCGCCCAGTGCACCCGACGCGGGCACTCCCTGCCGCCGGTCGCCGACGTTTCAACATCGCGTCGGCCAACTTTCCACGCGGGCCGGTCTGCTCGGCTTCAGTTGCCGGCAGGCCAGCGCGTGCAGACGCGGTGGCATGGTCGGCTGCAGCGCCTCAGGGCACTCTCGGCATCGGTGGGGGTCATTAGTTCGAACCGATGAGGAGTGGATGGAGCCTTCCGTGATTATGTTAGGGGCGGGCTCAGGCTGCACGTGCAGGTGCCGGCGGAGCGGACCGTGCAGGTGCCGGTGGAGCGGTCCGTGTAGGTGCCGGTGGAGCGGACCGTGCAGGTACCGGTGGAGCGGCCCGTGTAGGTGCCAGCGGAGCGGACTGTGCAGGTGCCGGTGGAGCGGCCCGTGCAGGTGCCAGCGGAGCGGCACGTGCAGGTGTGGGGAAGGCCATCACACGGCCACTCTCGCCTCGGTGGGACTTCCCAGGCATCATGAGGTCAGCCACGGAGGGTGGGGAGTGGGGGTGGGGGGGCAGATGCTCTGATATTGCTGACAGATATCACCAGAGCATTCGATGCGAAGTGGAGCATACATGACAATGCCGGTGCTCATGACGGCTGAAAGTTCGCTTTCAGGGGCTCTTTATTTTCAATGTCTTTGTTTGTAACACCGAAACGACACAGCACAATGAACTGAAGTTGGCACGCCTGTTGCCGCAATATTCATGATACATGATACAAATTGTGGGATGACGTTGTTATAGACCACTGGCATCTGACCAAGATGCCAGGAGGCTTGCCGTGCACCTGTTGGCATGCACATGAATTGTGTTAGCATTCGTCCACATGCTTCGTGTGATTGCTCTTTCGCTCTGAAAACCAACGGCTCAATTCGGCCTGTCCACAAAACACGGCGTCTAGCTGACGCTCCAGGTGATGAAATTCATCCGATATGCAAACTGTTCCCTCCCACGGTACAAAGCATATAATCTACCTGTTGTGTGATTTCTTCTACGATGATCACAAAATAGATTTCAGCGTTGATTGTCCATGCCGAGGAGTTTCGTGGTCCTTTCCATTCCCACATCCTGATACAAGGAGGTTACATATCTTCAAAAAAAAGTTTCTCTGAAAGGTGAACAAAAGCATGTGGACAGAGTAGACACGCATATTCGCGCATATACACGCGTCGGAGAAGTCCTCACAAGTCGGATGATGTTTGCCAACACAGGAAGCTGCTCAAGTGCGTCTTGTTTGTCAAATGCTGGAAAGTCAAACTGATTCGAGTGGTCTGCATTTGACGCATCTGTACGCATTGTTCCATGAAGAGTGCACTGTGTAGTGAATGTGCCCAGAGGCGCAGCCAAGGGGGGGGGGGGCGGCGGGGGTTCGGCCTCCACGCCCTTAGCAACGAATAACACACTAGATCAAACAAGAAATTTTGACATTTTCACCACGCAATACCGAACGTTTCCGGCGCGCGTTGCGCGCCGAATGCGGTCTCAGTTTCCTACCACGAAAAATGGGTCGGACCCCTTTTCAGAAGACCCTGGCTGCGCCGCAGCATGTGCCTCGTGGACGCTCGCGATTGGTGCAGGCATGGCCTGGAAGATAAATATCTTCGAAATGCATGAGACTAAAATGTCATGTCCATCTAGGCGGCATTCGTCCACGTGGTTGTAATTTCCTTAATGCAAACTACTAAACCTGCCAGAAGTATGACGGCCATACAGTCCTATGGCGCAATGCCCTATGCAAAAGACATAAAAAGCGGGCGCACGCGCGTAAGGAAATACCTGTGTGATCCTGCCATAACAGAGCACGACAGTCGGCTGAATAAACACGTGGTGACGGTCGTGTAACGCTCTCCCTGCTGCACATTGTGTCGCCAAGGGCACTGTAGTGGATGCGGTAAATGCAATTTGCATTTGCATGTTGCCAGCACGATCAGCTGCCAAGACTCCCATGGCCCGAGGTGTGTGTGGCACGCGACCATTACCAGTTAGGCGCCAATCACCTGCGAGGTGCTGCCGAGCGTGCTGGCGCAGTAGTGATCTCATTTTGACCCGGTGATTGACATACAGCCGCCCACCGGGGTCTGTCCGGGCCGTTCCACACGTGTGGACGAGCCGCCCTTTGTGTAGGATATGGCGCATCCATTGCCGACTCTATGATGAGCAAAAATGAAGGTATCGTATCAGGCCACTGATCTATGACATGGGAGGAGGGAACGCCGCGGACAGTCTTCCCTCGAAACCGCGAGTTAGTGGCAATTAACATAACTACATATAACTTGGGAACAGTAGTCCCCAAATCATCGATGATGGTTGCGGTAGGGTGATAGACAACTAAAATAACTGTCACTGATTTCTTCACGGTTGCCTTAGATCAATGAACTGGCTTGACGTCAGATGACCTTTGTGGAGTTCGAAGTAATTACATAGTGAATGTGCACCCGAAGACTAGGAGTCGAATTTTGGTTCTGGGCACTACAAAATAGTGACTTCAGGCATTATTAATGAAATGTCTAAAAATGGTGTCAACCCTCTAACCTCGCCTATGACTCTTACCAACAGTCAAATTATCACAAATCACATATCTCTTGTATCCCGGGATGTTAAGAAGAACTTGTGAACACACCCAGCGCGTATCGGCTACCGCTGCTACACAGACAATGAGAAAAAATGAAACCTCAACATTTCGGGAAAACAGAAGACTTTCAGAGTGATATTGGAGGTCACCCAATGACCCAAAAAGTACAAATCGGACATTAATCGCGACCCGATAAATCGCTGGCTGCCGTCGCAAAGGGCTCGCCTTCTCCACTTGGAAATGCTCTAGGGATAACACCGCCCTGTTCTCGCGAATGCGGCCAAATGTTCACGGGAAATGCTAAGCCTGCGCAGGACTTCGGTATTTTGCCACTTTTAATGGCCCAGGCGAATTGCAACCTCCCCAGCTTTTAGCAAACGACACGTAAACGGAGGGGTCTAGCGGGCCCAAATTATACACAAACCTGCATATTTTGGTTTTAGTATGGTGTGGGCATTCATTGCGGAACGCTTGGTGTAAGCGCTTCGTTATGTCAGGCCAGGTTACTAACTTGTGGTGATTCTTTGGGAACCTGTTCTTGCGGATTTAGACAGATTTCCACACTTTTCACCTTTGTATCTATATAGATTGCAAACTATGCATATTCCTCTTATGAAATGAACATCACCGTGTCGTTCCTTACGCTTCATAAGCCACCAAAGGCTGCAACGCGTTCACTCAAGTCGTTTTTGATTCATACTGTAAAAGCCCCAGGAGCGGGTTTGCTACCCTCCCTCCCTGGTTTTGCGCGGGTCAATACTAACATTACCAAAAATGCATTTATTCTGTAACTAGCAGATATTGGTTCTAAGTTGGAAAATTATAACAACCGCAAGGCAGTGGAATGCGTGGAAATTGCCCCAATGAGGTTTTTCAGATCGTCCCGTTTCAAGCTGACAGGCGTGGCATGAGTACTTATACCTTGTTATAGCGTTAGCTTGTCATCTGAGACCGTGGCGAAGCGGTTGGTCATTTCTAGTTTATCGGACGGTATGAAGTGAGTTGGCTTCTTCCAGCCCTGTGCATTTCTCATTGACATTACATAAACAAGATACTTGCCAGAAGCCATAGACACATTGCCAATTCCCGGAATACAGCCAGAGATCAATAAATGTTTAGATTTGTTGCTCACAAAAATATGTGGAAAATTGGGTCACATAAACTAATGTTGTAAACAGCTGAAATGTGGTCTCTTTTTAAGCGGCAAGGCGGAAGTTGTGTTTTGTAAATTTAATAGTACCCCCATGTCTTTGCACGCCAAAATCAACCTGAGCCTTCCTAGCCCCGACCGAAAATCAGTGACGTCACTTTGTCATCGGGTAGAACAATTCCCAGCTGACCATGTGTCGAAACAAATATTATTCGCACGGGGGACAATAAATTGTCGCCAACGCCAGCTAGTAAGCTACTGAAAAAATAGATGTCTGATTACCACCCATCCCACCTTGCAGCGATGCGTTCCGCCTCCCCTTATGCCAGTCATGTCAGGATATCGGCCTGTAAATTTGTCTTCCAAAGCTTCTCGAACCCACCCATCCTGAAATGCCTGTGCCTCTTCAAAGATGAACACTGATATTACTCTTCGCATCTGCGAACTTCAGCGGTAGGTGTTCACCGCATGTGTTTAAATCCAGCTTCTTCGACCTGACCGCTCAAGTAGGTGCACAAACCTCACCTGCATTTTTCATTTGATGAAACGATTTATCAGCTTCTTTTGCAAGGCAGGCAGCTCACTTGTGCATGGAATACACTGTAGTCAGCATTTTTTTTGTTGAATCCTTTCAGCTATGCAGCGTTCTTAAACGTATGTTTCCCAGCTAAAGCTATAAATATCTTGCCAAACGATCCGGGTTCGAAGATCTTCTGATTGAATAGGGAAAATGACGACTTAACATCAGCAGAGCGGCATCAGCTCTGCACACACCTTATTTCACCGGGAGTTATCTATGTAAGAAAAAACGTAGCGTTATCATGCGCAACGGGTCTATTGCCGCCGCCACCAATTTTCCCTTCCACCTGTCGCAGACGTTGCACAAAAAGTGGACTCCTAATACTTGATATTGGTTTGAGTAACAGCAGTGTTTGAGCGCGCGTGTCGCAGCGGCCCGTCACCGACGGCCGCCTGTGTCTCCGCCCGACGCGCCGGTCCGCTGTCGCGTGTCGCAGCGGCCCGTCACCGACGGCCGCCTGTCTCCGCCCGACGCGCCGGTCCGCTGTCGCGTGTCGCAGCGGCCCGTCACCGACGGCCGCCTGTCTCCGGCCGACGCGCCGGTCCGCTGTCGCGTGTCGCAGCGGCCCGTCACCGACGGCCGCCTGTCTCCGCCCGACGCGCCGGTCCGCTGTCGCGTGTCGCAGCGGCCCGTCACCGACGGCTGCCTGTGTCTCCGCCCGACGCGCCGGTCCGCTGTCGCGTGTCGCAGCGGCCCGTCACCGACGGCCGCCTGTGTCTCCGCCCGACGCGCCGGTCCGCTACCATCCGAGACTGCGTTCAGAGTGGGGAAACACGTCTCAGCGGCGGCTTCGCGCCTCGGTCGCACACCGCCCACGATCGGCGCGATCAGTGGCGCACCCAGTGCTGGTCAAGGGGGTCACATGACGATCAGTGGCGCACCCAGTGCTGGTCAAGGGGGTCACATGACGATCAGTGGCGCACCCAGCGCTGGTTAAGGTGGTCACATGACGATCAGTGGCGCACCCAGCGCTGGTCAAGGGGGTCACATGACGATCAGTGGCGCACCCAGTGCTGGGCAAGAGGATCATATGGCGACCAATGGCGCACCTGGTGCTGGTCAAGGGTGTCATGTAACCCCCCCCTGCTCATGAGGTCATATGATCCCGTTAGCAGGTCGTGACGAGCTGACATTCGTATCGATGATTACCTATCGAAACGTGGCAGAACCGGTGTTGATTTCTGAAATTAATTGCGGGGGGGGGGGGGGGACAAAATACATGAAGGCAATGGGCAGTCCCAAATGGATTGGGGAGGGCATGCTCAATAGGGTACCATGTTACAAGTTGATTATTTTTGTTTTTATTTGGGGGGGGGGGGGGGAGGCAAAGCCAACATTGAAGGGACACGTGCTCCCTCGAAAGCATCTAAAACAACATCCCTGCGTGGCAGTACGCCCCCTTTCGGCCGCACCGGCAGTGTGCCGGTCAACTCCAGCCGTCTCCACTGCTCAGGGCTCGCCCGGCGCTCGCTGCTCGTCTCTGACAACACCGGCCAGCGCCTGCAACGACCCACGAATGCTTGTCTGCAGTCATGCAGCATGGGTCTGCGAGTCCCGTGCTTGTCTGCAGCCAAACACACAGCTGGCGAACGACGAGCACAGCTGGCGTCGCGGCACCCGTCGGCCGCAATAGTCGTGACGCCGGCCGGCCCGGCCCGTCACAGCCGAGCCGGCCGACCCGGACCGCCGCCTGCTGGCGTGGTGACACGGCCGTCCGGCGGGCAGCGGCTCGACTCCAAGGTCGGCGGCGGCCACCGCGTGACACGGCCGATCGAAAATCGACTTTACGAAACGCGTTGCGGTGGGGCTATGTTTATGTGTTGGACTAGATGAGACAACACATAAAATCCAGCTAGCAAGTCAGTCACGTGAGAAAACCTGAATGTGGTCCGATGTTAGTGGCAGGAAGAAGAAGTAGCACAGACAACATGAGATAAAACTGACAATAATGCGCTCACCACACACAACGGCGTCATGACTACCTCACCACCCACGACGGCGTCATGACTACCTCACCACCCACGACGGCGTCATGACTACCTCACAACTCACGACAGCACTATGACTACCTCACCACCCACAACGGCGTCATGACTACCTCACCACCCACGACGGCGTCATGACTACCTCACAACTCACGACAGTACTATGACTACCTCACCACCCACAACGGCGTCATGACTACCTCAGCACCCACGACGGCGTCATGACTACCTCACAACTCACGACAGCACTATGACTACCTCACCACACACAACGGCGTCATGACTACCTCACCACACACAACGGCGTCATGACTACCTCACCACCCACGACGGCGTCATGACTACCTCACCACCCACGACGGCGTCATGACTACCTCACCACCCACGACGGCGTCATGACTACCTCACCACCCACAACGGCGTCATGAGATGTCTATATATATATATATATATATATATATATATATATATATATATATATATATATATATATATATATATATGAAGGAAAGAAAGCATGCCGCCATTGAGAAAGAAGGAAATGTGAGCATGGGTGCAAAAAGGCGCAACCAAGCCTTTAGCCAAGTTTATATAACCTTGACTTTTACAAAACGTAGACCCAAAGTTGACAAACATGCAACGCTAACCCCGCGGACATGGGTGTTATTTCATGAAGTTGGTGTGGGGTGGGGCTAATTACTTTTTGATGGCCAAACTTCCCTGAAAACCATTTGCATCCAGTGTACGTCCATGAGCCCATGGGTTAAGCTTCACGCTGGTTGGGGGGCCAAATCAATGATTAAGTTGGCCAACTCAATGATTGAGGGGTGGGGCAGTGCCCCCGTGGCATATACAAAGTGACACCCCCGGCCGCAGACGTACTAAGGATGCAATGACGGCTCTAAAAGCATGAATCTATTTGTTGACATACCCACGATCCCTCGCGAATCAACCCTAGTATTCTGATTTGCATGACCGGCTGCGATTCATGTGCTCAGCTACTTTGAAGTATAGTTTGATGAGACCGGAGACGGAAGTCTGATCAATGAAGAGAAGCATCCAGCTTAAAATTATCATGTTTTTGCAAGGAACGCGGCACGTCAAGGCAAGACGAATGTTGCTCTGTATGCATTGGTGGAGGAACACCGTCAACGTTGATGTTCGAAATACAATGTCGGTGTTGCATATTAAGTCCAACAATGCAAAGCTGGAGAAGGTTGGTGCTGTGAAAGAAAAAGCGGATGTTGCATTAACAACACCTACAGGAGCGGACGCAGGCGGCGACTGGGAGCATTTACCCCCCCCCCCCCTCCCTCCGATAGAGATGTGAGACCCCTTCGACCCAAAGACATCCTACCAGGAAGTTCGAGTGCATCCCCTCCCCCTCCCCCTGCTCAACGAGTTATTTTTCCATCCGATGGCGCCAATCAGAGTAGGAAAGACACATCCGTCCAGTGAAATGGCGCCCCTCCAGAATAAGCGCCCCAACACAAGTGCTCTGTTATTTATTTTATTTTTTCATGATACAATCGGTCGTGAAACCTGCCTGTTTCGCGAATCAAGGTCATCGCCAATCTCTTCCCCAGCTTTGTGATGTTTCTCAATATATTTCATGGTTCGAAATATGTAACACAATTCCTTCTAGCCCTCGCCCGTGGAGTGGGGAAGGGGTTGCTGTTGTTGTTGTTGTTGCAAACCCCCTAGCTTTTCGATAGCCGCAGAAAACTGTGCACGTAAGCGCGCTGTCGCTGGGCATACCTGATGGAGCATCCTTTGCCGACCTCATGGTGCAAAACATTTGAAGATTTCGTCTCAGTTCAATGACATATGAGGTGATAAGTGCGAACGTGCCAGTCAACTTTTGTCAACACCGGGCATTATCGGCAATTAATCTCACTTATTGCTTCCAAAACAACAATGACGATTCTGGTAGGATGATGGAAAACTCAGCTAACCTATCTGCACAGATCATTGAGTTTTCCAAGGTCACCCTTGGTCACCAAACTTGATCTCAGATGACTTGTGGGAGTTCAGAGTCGCTGTGGAGTTAATATGGACGCATATGGACGCTAATACTCAATCTGTCGTTTTATGTTACCCTTGGATACTAGAAAACAGTGGTTTATGGCCGGACCTCCGAAACCCGTAAAATGAGGTTAACGCTTTGATCTCGATTGACCTCTTACCAAGGGGTCAACATGCAACAAAAAGCGCATATTTAGTATCCAAAGACACTGAGGAATAATATGGTGAACATTGGACGCACGTATCTACTATTGCTTTCATATGGACAATGGTTGGAAGTCAAGCATTTCGATTTTTGCGTGAATAAAGCTAAAAGTAACCTGGGAGGCCACCCATTGACCCAATGTGTGCAAATCGGGTATCAATCACGATGTTCCTGACGTGAACAAAGCACCAATTTCAGCTACGTCCAACCCAAAGGAGGGGGGGGGGGAGAATTGTGGAGAACTCCATGGTATAGCTAAAAGTGGAATGCTGTAAAATCTACATACATGGTCTCATAAAGGCTCTGACCAGCTTTAAGCAAATCGGTAAAGAATCTTGACCGTAAGAATAAATAATGCGACGTGAATAACCACGATCAAAATGCTTAATTAATCTGACTCGGCCGTAGCATGGTCCGAGGATGAGGGACCACCAGGCGTCAACTTCCTCCAGCCGACTGATGTAGTAGAGGGACTATGGAACTGAACAATTGAAAGGGACTGGGAAGGGAACCGGGAATGGAACAGGGATGGAGACCGGGGAGGTGACCGGAGTTAGTTGCAGGATTCATTGTCCAATATGGGACAATGTTCTGCCCAAGAATACCAGCGACTACCACTGACACTGAGTTCAACCCAGTTAAGTATTTAGGTGTGATTGTGAATGGTGCCGTCGTGGGTGGTGAGGTAGTCATGACGCCGTCGTGGGTGGTGAGGTAGTCATGACGCCGTTGTGTGTGGTGAGGTAGTCATAACGCCGTTGTGTGTGGTGAGGTAGTCATGACGCCGTCGTGGGTGGTGGGGTAGTCATGACGCCATTGTGTGTGGTGAGGTAGTCATGACGCCGTTGTGGGTGGTGAGGTAGTCATGACGCCGTCGTGGGTGGTGAGGTAGTCATGACGCTGTCGTGGGTGGTGAGGTAGTCATGACGCCGTCGTGGCCGTGGGTGGTGAGGTAGTCATGACGCCGTCGTGGGTGGTGAGGTAGTCATGACGCCGTCGTGGGTGGTGAGGTAGTCATGACGCCGTTGTGTGTGGTGAGGTAGTCATGACGCTGTCGTGGGTGGTGAGGTAGTCATGACGTCGTTGTGTGGGGTGAGGTAGTCATAGTGCTGTCGTGAGTTGTGAGGTAGTCATGGTGCTGTCGTGGGTGGTGAGGTAGTCATGACGCCGTCGTGGGTGGCGAGGTAGTCATGACGCCGTTGTGTGTGGTGAGGTAGTCATGGTGCTGTCGTGAGTTGTGAGGTAGTCATGACGCCGTCGTGAGTGGTGAGGTAGTCATGACGCCGTTGTGTGTGGTGAGGTAGTCATGGTGCTGTCGTGAGTTGTGAGGTAGTCATGACGCCGTCGTGGGTGGTGAGGTAGTCATGACGCCGTCGTGGGTGGTGAGGTAGTCATGACGCCGTTGTGTGTGGTGAGGTAGTCATGGTGCTGTCGTGAGTTGTGAGGTAGTCATGACGCCGTCGTGGGTGGTGAGGTAGTCATAGTGCTGTCGTGAGTGGTGAGGTAGTCATGACGCCGTCGTGGGTGGTGAGGTAGTCATGACGCCGTCGTGGGTGGTGAGGTAGTCATGGTGCTGTCGTGAGTGGTGAGGTAGTCATGACGCCGTCGTGGGTGGTGAGGTAGTCATGACGCCGTCGTGGGTGGTGAGGTAGTCATGACGCTGTCGTGGGTGGTGAGGTAGTCGAGGTAGTCATGACGCCGTCGTGTGTGGTGAGGTAGTCATGACGCCGTTGTGGGTGGTGAGGTAGTCATGACGCCGTCGTGATTTGTGAGGTAGTCATGACGCCGTCGTGGGTGGTGAGGTAGTCATGACGCCGTTGTGTGTGGTGAGGTAGTCATAGTGCTGTCGTGAGTTGTGAGGTAGTCATGACGCCGTCTGTGTGGTGAGGTAGTCATGACGCCGTCGTGGGTGGTGAGGTAGTCATGACGCCGTTGTGTGTGGTGAGGTAGTCATGGTCTGTCGTGAGTTGTGAGGTAGTCATGACGCCGTCGTGGGTGGTGAGGTAGTCATGACGCCGTCGTGGGTGGTGAGGTAGTCATGACGCCGTTGTGTGTGGTGAGGTAGTCATAGTGCTGTCGTGAGTTGTGAGGTAGTCATGACGCCGTCGTGGGTGGTGAGGTAGTCATGACGCCGTCGTGGGTGGTGAGGTAGTCATGACGCCGTTGTGTGTGGTGAGGTAGTCATAGTGCTGTCGTGAGTTGTGAGGTAGTCATGACGCCGTCGTGGGTGGTGAGGTAGTCATGACGCCGTCGTGGGTGGTGAGGTAGTCATGACGCCGTTGTGTGTGGTGAGGTAGTCATAGTGCTGTCGTGAGTTGTGAGGTAGTCATGACGCCGTCGTGGGTGGTGAGGTAGTCATGACGCCGTCGTGGGTGGTGAGGTAGTCATGACGCTGTCGTGGGTGGTGAGGTAGTCATAGTGCTGTCGTGAGTTGTGAGGTAGTCATGACGCCGTCGTGGGTGGTGAGGTAGTCATGACGCCGTCGTGGGTGGTGAGGTAGTCATGACGCCGTTGTGTGTGGTGAGGTAGTCATAGTGCTGTCGTGAGTTGTGAGGTAGTCATGACGCCGTCGTGGGTGGTGAGGTAGTCATGACGCCGTCGTGGGTGGTGAGGTAGTCATGACGCTGTCGTGGGTGGTGAGGTAGTCGAGGTAGTCATGACGCCGTCGTGTGTGGTGAGGTAGTCATTACGCCGTTGTGTGTGGTGAGGTAGTCATGACGCTGTCGTGGGTGGTGAGGTAGTCGAGGTAGTCATGACGCCGTCGTGGGTGGTGAGGTAGTCATGACGCCGTTGTGTGTGGTGAGGTAGTCATAGTGCCGTCGTGGGTGGTGAGGTAGTCATGACGCCGTCGTGGGTGGCGAGGTAGTCATGGTGCTGTCGTGAGTTGTGAGGTAGTTATGACGCCGTCGTGGGTGGTGAGGTAGTCATGACGCCGTTGTGTGTGGTGAGGTAGTCATGGTGCTGTCGTGAGTGGTGAGGTAGTCATGACGCCGTCGTGGGTGGTGAGGTAGTCATGACGCCGTTGTGTGTGGTGAGGTAGTCATGGTGCTGTCGTGAGTTGTGAGGTAGTCATGATGCCGTCGTGGGTGGTGAAGTAGTCATGACGCCGTCGTGGGTGGTTAGGTAGTCATGACACCGTTGTGTGTGGTGAGCAAGGGCGTCGCCACCAGGGGGGGGGGGCAGGGGGCAGTCGCCCCCCCTGCCATGAAACTTGGGGGAGGGCGCCGCCGCCCCCTGAAATTTGAGGAGGCCCCTATCCGCAAATGCACAGCAAAAAAGGTGAGCAAGGAGGCCGACGGGACAGAAGATCATGCTGTCAATGAGGCCTCAAGACTGACGAGGCCCCCAGGAAATATAATCAGGTCTCTAAAAGAGACGTAGAACAGAGATTGGGAGGAGGTCCCCAGGCCGAAAAGGAGGTCCCATGACGAAAATGAGGCCCCATGACGAAAAGGAGGTCCCAAGACGTAGAACAGAGATTGGGAGGAGGCCCCCAGGACGAAAAGGAGGCCCCCACCCCCGGACGAAAAGGAGGCCCCAGGACGAAAAGGATACCCCCAGGACGCAAATGAGGCCCCCAAGACGTAGAACAGAGATTGGGAGGAGGCCCCCCAGGAATAAAAGGAGGCCCCCAGGACTAAAAGGAGGCCCCCAGAACGAATAGGATGCACCCAAGGACGAAAAGGAGGCCCCACGACGTAGAACAGAGATTGGGAGGAGGCCCCCAGGACGAAAGACGCAGTCGATGCGCCTCCAAACTCCAACAACCAACCAACCAACCCCAGGACGAAAAGGATGCCCCCAAGACGTAGAACAGAGATTGGGATGAGGTCCCCAGGACGAAAAGGAGGCCCCCAGAACGAAAAGGAGGCCCCCAGGACGAAAATGATGCCTCTAAGACGTATAACAGGGATTGTGAGGTGGCCCCCAGGACGAAAAGGAGGCCCCCAGGACGAAAAGGAGGCCCCAGAACGCAAAGGAAGCCCCCCTCCCCCAAGACGTAGAACAGAGATTGGGAGAAGGCCTCCGGGACTAAAAGGAGGCCCCAGGACGAAAACGAGGTCCCTAGAACGAAAAGGATGCACCCAAGGACGAAAAGGAGGCCTCTTGGACGTAGAACAGAGATGGGAAGGTAGCCCCCCCAGGACGAAAAGGAGGCCTCTTGGACGTAGAACAGAGATTGGAAGGTAGCCCCCAGGACGAAAAGGAGGCCCCAGGACGAAAAGGAGACCCCAGCACGAAAAGGAGGCCCTCAGGACTGAAAGGATGCCACCGAGACGGGCAAGAAGCCACCTAGGTTAGACGAACAGGCTTCCGATGGGTGGCAGGATATTCTTAAGTTGGAAAACGAGGTCCCCAAGACGGAAGAGGATGCCCCTGCAATATAAAATTAAGACCTGATAGGTGATATTTCTCCGGACGCAATAGGGGCCCCAAGACGGGTAAGAAGGTCTCCGCAGGAATGAGAGAAGGCCACCGAGACCAGCCAGATGAGGCCCATATTTTGGAAGAGGAGGAACCTGGAAGAGAAGATCTAGGACTAGGACACAAAAGCACCCTGCTAAGAGGGTAATGAGGCTCCAAACACAGATAAGGAGGCCCCTAATTTGAAAAAGGAGTCACCTAGGAGAGGGTAGGAGTCCCCAGAAATCAACAGAGTGTCAAAAATGGCACGGAGGCAACCAGGAATGCAAAGGAGGCCCCAACACCGGAAAGGAGGCCCCGGAATATGAGAGGAGGCCCTAAGACGGAAAATGAAGCCATTAGATATGAGATGAGGTTTCGGAGACGCAAAAGCAGGCCCCAAACGGGTGAGGTTCCACCAAGATAGAAAAGGATGATCCAGAGACGTGGAAGGAGGCACCTAATTCGAAAGAGAACGACACAAGATTGAAAATGAGACCCCATGATGAACGAGAAGGCCCCTAAAATAGGAGAGAAAGGCCATTGGATAAGAGAGATGGCTCCCAGGCGGAAAGGAAGGCTCGAAGACGGCTAAGAAGGTCCACGGGAAATAACAAGGCCACTAAAATAGGAAAGGTTGCCAGTAATTTGGCAGAGGAGGCGCCTGGGAGAGAAGAGGAGTCCACGAGGAGATAAGAGACCAACCCTAAGATGGGTAAAGATCGAATCCAGAGCGTAGAGCAGGAGAACGCACAGCAAGAGGCCCCCAAGACGTGAGAGGAGGCCCCCTAATTTGACAAAAGAAGGCCTCTAGAAGCCATGAGGCACCTGCCGGACTCGAGAGGAGTCCTCAAGAAGGAGTAGGTCTCCAGGACCAAATGAGGCCCCGAAGACCGGAAAGAGTTCCCAGGAAATGAGAGGAGGCCCTTAAGATGGGAGTGGTAGCAGGTATGGAAGGAGGTGAGGTTTCCAAAATTGAAGATCCCTCAAGACGGGCAAGGTTTTTCCAGGATAAAGGAGGATCCACACGAGGCGTGGCAGGAGGCCCCTAATTTGGCAGAGAATGCCCCTCGAAGGTGAGAGGAAGCCCCATGCCCCGTTAAAGGGGCCCCAGAATGCAACAGGAGGCCCTCCAAGACGGGAGAGGAGGACCATTGAATATGGAGGGAGGGTAGGACACACAAGGAGACATCGAAAACCGGGAAAAAAGGCTCTAGGAAATGAGACGAGACCCTTAAGACGCGACAGGAGGCCTATAATTTGCAAGAAGAAACCCCTAAGAAATACTAAGAGTCGTGTCTGGGTATTTTAAAATCACAATATGGGCCCCAAAAGATCCGGCCGGGGCCCCGCAAATTACGCTGAGCCTGGGGTACCAAAACTCACGCCCGGACCACGAAAATCATGCCAGGGGCACGACAGGTCGTACCGTGCCCCAACAGTCTCATTGGGACCAAAACAAATGAAGCCGGAGCAACGAAAAACAATCCGGACATGGATAATCACTTTGGGGGCCCAACAATGACGCCAAAAGCCTCCAAAACGCATTGGACCCCCAAAAGTGTCCAGGCCGCTACAGCTCGCGCTAGGGATCCAAGAAAATGACGTCGGGGCCCAAAAGATCACATTGGACTAAAAGAAGTCGCGTCGCAGCCCTTGAAAATCACACTGGAGGCCCAGAAGGTCGCGCCGGGGCCCCAAAAGTTGCAGCTGCCCTAAAAATCAATCTTAACCGGAATGTCACCCGGGACAAAAAAACTCCTTCAGTGGCCGCAGTGCTATATCAAAGGGGCAAATGCCCCTCCATCCTGAGAGGGATAAGCTCCCAAGAATCGTGTCGGGGCCTCAAAAATCGCGCTGGGCCACCAAAATTCGCGTCGGTCTACAAGAATTCGCGTATGGGTCTCCAAATAAATACGGCGAGCCCCGGAAAACTCGCTCCGAGGCCCGAAAATTGCGACAGGAACCGCCAAAATCGCGTTGGGGCCACAGATAAATACAACGCGTCGCACAAAGCTCGAACCGGGCCACCAAATATCGCGCTCGGGACCCACAATTCCCATCGGTAGTCCCGTCGAGGGTCTACAAAATTGCGTCTAGGGCCACACGTAAGCACAGTGTGACCACAAACACCGTATCGGTATCCGAAAAAATCAAACTGGAGCCCTCCAAAATAAGGATGGATTCCAACAACTAAATGCCCAGGTAAAAATAAATTGCTCTGAAGCACCGAACATATTATCAGATGCCTTCACAAATTGCATAAGGCACCGAAAAACAAACCGGATCTCGAACAATCGAGGTGGGATACAAAAACATGGCGCGAAGGACTCGAGAAATCAGGCCGGGACTCGGACTTTTAAAAAAAATCAGAAAAAGTTTCACAAAATCGTATTGAGCCCAGAAAACTGGGGTTGGGTCTCCGGAACCACGCGACTGGGCGCGATAAGCCGCTCTGGGACCTAGAAACATCGTACCGAAGCCCCAAATTGTACTTGGGCCCCACAAGTGTGCGTCAGAAGTCCAAAATAAACACATGAGGTAGCCATGACGCCGTTGTGGGTGGTGAGGTAGCCATGACGCCGTCGTGGGTGGTGAGGTAGTCATGACGCCGTCGTGGCCGTGGGTGGTGAAGTAGTCATGACGCCGTCGTGGGTGGTAAGTAGTCATGACGCCGTCGTGGCCGTGGGTGGTGAAGGAGTCATGACGCCGTCGTGACCGTAGGTGGTGAGGTAGTCATGACGCCGTCGTGGGTGGTGAAGTAGTCATGACGCCGTCGTGGCCGTGGGTGGTGAAGTAGTCATGACGCCGTCGTGGGTGGTGAAGTAGTCATGACGCCGTCGTGGCCGTGGGTGGTGAAGTAGTCATGACGCCGTCGTGGGTGGTGAGGTAGTCATGACGCCGTCGTGAGTTGTGAGGTAGTCATGACGCCGTCGTGACCGTAGGTGGTGAGGTAGTCATGACGCCGTTGTGAGTGGTGAGGTAGTCATGACGCCGTCGTGAGTGGTGAGGTAGTCATGACGCCGTCGTGGGTTGTGAGGTAGTCATGATGCCGTTGTGTGTGGTGAGGTAGTCATGACGCCGTCGTGGGTGGTGAGGTAACCATGACGCCGTCGTGAGTGGTGAGGTAGTCATGACGTCGTTGTGTGGGGTGAGGTAGTCATGACGCCGTCGTGGCCGTGTGGTGAGGTAGTCATGACGCCGTCGTGGGTGGTGAGGTAGTCATGACGCCGTCGTGACCGTAGGTGGTGAGGTAGTCATGACGCCGTCGTGGCCGTGTGTGGTGAGGTAGTCATGACGCCGTCGTGGGTGGTTGAGGTGGCCATGACGCCGTCGTGACCGTAGGTGGTGAGTAGTCATGACGCCGTCGTGGGTGGTGAGGTAGCCATGACGCCGTATGTGACCGTAGGTGGTGAGGTAGTCATGACGCCGTTGTGTGTGGTGAGTAGTCATGACGCCGTCGTGAGTGGTGAGGTAGTCATGACGCCGTCGTGACCGTAGGTGGTGAGGTAGTCATGACGCCGTTGTGTGTGGTGAGGTGAGTCATGACGCCGTCGTGAGTGGTGAGGTAGTCATGACGCCGTCGTGGGTGGTGAGTAGTCATGACGCCGTCGTGACCGTAGGTGGTGAGGTAGTCATGACGCCGTCGTGGGTGGTGATGTAGTCATGAGCCGTTGTATGTGGTGACGTAGTCATAGTGCTGTCGTGAGTTGTGAGGTAGTCATGACGCCGTCGTGAGTTGTGAGGTAGTCATGACGCCGTCGTGGGTGGTGAGGTAGTCATGACGCCGTTGTGTGGTGAGGTAGTCATGACGCCGTTGTGTGTGGTGAGTAGTCCTGACGACGCCGTCGTGGGTGGTGAAGGTAGTCACGACGCCGTCGTGGCCGTGGGTGGTGAAGTAGTCATGACGCCGTCGTGGGTGGTGAGGTAGTCATGACGCCGTCGTGGCCGTGGGTGGTGAAGTAGTCATGACGCCGTCGTGGTGTGGTGAAGTAGTCATGACGCCGTCGTGGGTGGTGAGGTAGTCATGACGCCGTCGTGGCCGTGGGTGGTGAAGTAGTCATGACGCCGTCGTGGGTGGTGAAGTAGTCTTGACGCCGTCGTGGGTGGTGAGGTAGTCATGACGCCGTTGTGTGTGGTGAGGTAGTCATGACGCCGTCGTGGGTGGTGAAGTAGTCATGACGCCGTTGTGTGTGGTGAGTAGTCATGACGCCGTCGTGAGTGGTGAGGTAGTCATGACGCCGTCGTGGGTGGTGATAGTCATGACGCCGTTGTGTGTGGTGAGGTAGTCATGACGCCGTCGTGAGTGGTGAGGTAGTCATGACGCCGTCGTGGGTGGTGAGGTAGT